>VXBQ01010227.1:1776659-1912459 GCA_013400175.1 Phainopepla nitens
TTTTAATGCTAAATGCAAAAACCCAGCCCAGTGAACTGTTATTGCAAATGGGAAATAGTATCAGCTCTGTCAGAAGCTCTTTCTAATGCCATGGAGCTGAGTTAAGACAGAGTTACAACTTCTATTTAAAGCTGTCTGATACAAATAATTAAATGGAACAATCTCTGGCATTGACCTACATTTTGCTAAGTTAATTAAATGGTTTTTTACCAAAATATGGATCACTTATTGTTCAGAGGAGTCAGACACTATGCCAAGCAAGCAACATCATGAGCTACCCCCCTCCACCCTAATTTGTTTCAACAAAGCCTACAGTATCTTCCTTTTTATTTTGTAATTAGCAGTCTGAAAGGAGGTGCATGCTGCTGTGTCCTGGCTTGGGAGGAAGCTGGGGAAGACCCTGGCAGCAGCAGCCACTGCCTCAGCCTTTATTCCACGGCTGAACACTGGCTTGGGTGCCTCTGCAGCCTGGGCAAAGAGAGGAGCTTTGTCTCACATTCATGTCCTACACAGTGTATTTCCTACACTGCTCCTGAGTAGCAGCAGATCCAGCAAGTTCTCAACAAAGGAATTTTTCATGACAAATGAAATTTCACAACAAATGAAATTTCACAGCTTTAAAGCTAAATAAAATAGTTTTAATATGGTCAAGGGTTTGCTTGAGAACTCAAGTTCCACACCAAGCTTTCCATTTCAGAACACATCCTGATCATTCAAAAAAATGTGGGAAATGTGCCTCAAATTTGACCATAGATAGTTTGAATTGAATTCATCCTTTCTTAAGTACTCTTCTCACATCTATATATCAAATAACTAATGCAAAAAAAAAAAAAATTGCAATGTTGCTTCACTACCCATCCCATCCACTTACACAGAAGCTCAGCAGAGAGGGAAGAGCTCTGAGACCTAGGAGAGAAAATGGGAGTAATAGTTTCCTGGTTTCCTGAGGACCTCTAAGCCAGCACACCATTAAATGTACCGTCTAACATTGTTCTATTCTTCCACTCTTGTAGCTACCACATGTGATGGACAAAATCCAAGTAAAACACTCTCACCAGAGCATGCTCCAAGACAGATGACCGGGCCTCGCCAAAACAATGCAGTTCTATTCTCTATTTATTTTTGTAGTTCAAAGACCTGGCAGTAGCCCATTTGATGCCTGCCATAAGGACCAGAGCGCTCCTGATTACTGCCATGAGATTTCCAAGCCCACAGAGGCATGTATTCCAGCCTATGCCAGTCACCAAGATGGACTATGTACAAACAGCAGCGGGATCCTCTGAAAGAAAGAAAAAAGCCAGCTCCCATTTCCACTTTGAACCCACCCATGATTGGCTGCCAACTTGAGGACCTTGCTTTAATCACAGCAACCACATGAAACGGTTTATTCTGTTTATCTTGGTTCATTTAGGAAACCAGTGATAAGTCTGCCATGAAAAAATTCCATCTTCTCCTGGAAGCTGGCACACTTGTCCCAAGATACAGTCTTTGATTTCATTTTAAGTGTGGTTATTTAGAGTCATATCACTGAGTGCATGAGTTTTCTCATTCTGCCAGATGACTTCTTTTCCCTAATAAGCAAGCTGTGATAGTTTCAAAATCCTTCTCAAGGAGAGTGGCATCTCTGGGGGAAAGTGGTGCGGAAAGGGCAGCAGATCCTCCTAAAGCCACGTCTGCAGTGTGCAGGCTGCATCCTTGATGCATGCAGCCAGCCAGGAGGCAAGAGGTGCTGGAAGAACTGTGGCCCACACATGGGAGGGGATGAGGTGTGCAATGAGACCAACCTTTCCTTCTTGCATTAAATTTTGTGAAGAAAATAGCACAAATGAAGTCTTAAATGAAGATATGTGACTGGACACAATTACTGAACATGAAGATGGAGTAAAAAACAGCAAACATCGAGGCTCGTGGAAGATAAAGTAATATAGCCCTCTTCTGCATGGGCTAGATGTGAGCTCCCTGACTGTGGAGTATTATGGATAACCAGATAGGTTTTCCTGTCCCTGTAAGCCAGAGCAGTGTATATATCCCATAGTTTAACCTTGCTATGAGCTGCTGGCTGACCCCAGTGGTGTTGGTGCTGTAGCCAGACGTTCTTGCATTGGTTTCCTGAGCTCACTAGGCACCTCATAGGACTGAAGGGTCAATGAATATGGTTCTCTCTTTGGACACAGATGATAGTAGTCTTCTGTAACCAACTGAAAGACATTTATGTACATATTGGATTCCTGGAAGCTAGATGAAGCCTCAGCATCTGGCAAAGACATAAATGAAAATAGACAGGAAAACTCTTCTCATAGTTGATGAAAGATGCATAGTTTTCAGATTCTGAGGCATCGTTATCTTCAGCGAGACCATTTTTCCTCTTAAGATGTAGGTTATGTTACTACATTTACTTCTGGCTTCTCAGCCCTTGGCACCTATAATTCAATTTCTCCATTTAAAAAATTGCTGAGGTCTCTATGCTGATATCTCAGCAAACACAATATTTCATTCCTAAGTGCACTCTGTTAAGTCTGGATTTGTTCGTGTTCACAAGCAATAGATTTGAAATACAGCCTTGCAGAATAATCAGTAATAAACGTACAAATGTGGCAGGCAATAATTTCATAGTTTTCATGTGAGATAACATATGATATTTTGCAAAACTTTGCTATATTGTGTGATTGTGCCAATTTACTTCTCACAGTAAGATAGAGTTATTCGTGTTGCGAGATATTAGGAGATGCTACTATAAATCTTGCAGTATCTTGCAAATGGTGCAATTACTCTTTGCAAGTGCCCAGATGGGGATTATATCTCATTATATAAAGTGCTATGCAAAAAACATGTCTGGCTGTAATTGATGGGGTTGGAAACTTCAAGAAGAACAGATCTACTGATGAAAAAACCACAAATGTTCAGAGTTTCAGTTTGAATAACAGCTCCAGTGAGTGGATGTTTATGTTAGCCTTGTCCAAAATACGTAATCACCCTGAGAATGAAGAACTGGACTGAATCTCAGGAGTGACCTTCCTCGTAAGCTTTCCACTGCGTCCTTTATCTGTGTGTCTATGCCTTAGATGTACGTCCAAAATTTTTCCTTTCTGGTGCTACAGTAGCATTTAGATTTCTGATCTGTTTTTTTTAGAAACAGAAATAACAGATCCCTGAAGAAAAAACCAAACAAAACAAAACCAAAAACAGTTTTATACACCATTAAGGTTAGAAAAAGGTCCGTTTTGTTGGAAGCTAAAATGAGTTCCTATTTCTTGTGAGAACTGATTCACTCCAGCACCTAAATTGTGGTTTGCTCACATAGGTATAACTTGAGGTTGCCAAATTCCCAATTACAAGCTCTAGCCAAACATTCCAGCAGAAAACATTCCCATTCCTCCTGCCTGGAACCTTAAAATGTGTCTCTGAATTCTCAACCTCCTTCACGTAATACCTGTAAATAGACTATCTCTGGATTGCCCTGCTCAAGAAATGCTTGTGGCCAATCCACACACTTTTTAGGATTTCAGTTTCATTTGCCCCAAAAACACATTTCCCCAAAGAAACATCTTTGGATGATCTCCCATGCAGGTCAGAGATAGTCAGCGTGGGATTTTCCTTAAAGTTTTCTTAAAGTTATTATTAGCTAAACAGGCTCCACTGAGTGTGTATTCAGATACACTTCTATTAAAGTTGACTTTTAACATTAGTCATTGACAGATCATCATATTTTTACACATATTTTCCCTGAGAGCAAACATGGTTAAAGAAAACTGCATCTGAATAAAGTTATTCTGAATAAAGTTATTCTCATTGTCTAATAAATATTCTGATTGAGCACACCAACTGTGGATCCATCTCTAAAATATTTTAAATGCTTTGACAAGTGAGTTTTCAGTTTTCTCTAAAAATTACATATTACATCTATTCCAAAGGAAGCATGGGACAAGTCAGATCAGATTTTTAAGGTGAAAAGTGAAAACAGGATGAAATTTTTCGTTCAAGAAAAATAACCTTTCTGAAACAAAGATTTCAAATTTATGGTTCTACAAAGCAAAACTGAAAATAATTCCTTTTCCTTGCTATTGCAGAAAGAAGTCAAGCAGGGATGGATGAATTTCACCCACCTACCTTTAATTTCACCTTAGCAGTGTCATTTGTCACTCAGAACCAGCATCAGGGTTGCACAATTATTGACTGAGCTCCTTTTACTGAATCCTTGCAACTCTTACTACTGTGCAAGCCATGAAACATGAAAATTCACATTCATTTTGAGCTCAGTTTGCAGAACAACCAACCAGGAAAACCAGCTCTCCTGCTTGCCTCTCCCTCCAGCTCCTAAAACCTGTCTTGAAAATGTTCAGTGACCCCAACCCTGCAAAACCACAGTATAAATGGATGCTGCTTTTTAAACAGACTGTCATAAACACATGATGAACAAGGTGAGCTGTAATGGCTATTTTTAGACGGATCACACCATCTAAAAATAGCCAAATGTTTTCAGAGCACACTGATTTTTTTTTGAGGAAGGCTTTCAGATCATCCCCCTATTTTGTATGCAGCTATATCAATTCACCTCAGTTTCCTCTACAACAAAAACAAACAAAAAAAAACAGTAAGTGTTGTTCAGCGTCATTCCTGGGCTTTCTGTTGGATGGAGAGGAATCATGCTGCTGGTTCCACAGACCAGCAACTCTCACTTGGCAAGGACTTGACTGACACTTGGGAAACTCCAACCCATACATTTATTCTCCTGGCTTATTAACTCACTTTTCTGACTTCTCCTTCCAGTTTCTTCCATCCAGTTTGTGCATAATCAGCTCTTTCAGCACTTAGGATGTGAACCTCAGGTTTTCTTCTTGCTGGATTTCCTTCTTCTTTAGTCCCACTAGCTGTAATTTTGTGCTTGTTATATCTGTCTAACACTGTGCTCTGACTAGAGGACTGGTATGCTTGCAGTAATTGGCAATGAAAGTTGCCCTTGAAGGACCACTGCTGTTTTATGTTTGGAAATACCAACCCTGACAAGACATGCCAACACTTAATTTGTACTTGAGCCATTTAGTAGGTGAATTGACTTTGATCACCCTAACAGTTAAAAGGACCCAAAAAAAACCCCTAACAAAAATAATATACAATGGGAACAAAAATGCTGGAATATCTCTGCATTCTTGAACTCTCTTGGTCTCTTTTCCTGATCTGTGCAACTCTGAACAGCGTAAGAGGCTTTTATATGTAGCCTGTTCAGGAGAATCTCTCGGCAGCTGGGGGAGTATGACGGTGTGTACTTACCACAAAATACACAATACTGAAAGGCTGCTGTGAATTTTTTATGGGTAGAGAGTTAACAAGGGAGAGCTCTGCCTACGGATTAACTAAGAAAGTGTTACCTGGATGTAATGATATGCTCTCGTTTTCAGTAAAATAGGATAATGCAAACCAGAATAAAACTCTGGCTGTGTATCCACAAAATATAATTTTTTCCACCAGAAACTAGAATAGTTTAATATGTTGATTTTTACATCCTGCTACAGTCCTTTAATAAAATCAGCCTGGAGTTTGGAGCGTTCAGTTATTGTATTTAAAATGCATTATTGTCCAGATTGCAAACTTGAAAATTTCTCCTTCTCTTTCTGATGACAGAAAGAAATGAACCAAACTGTGCTTGTTAACCTACTTACACGATTTTCACCCTCACAAATTCAGCGGCTTATGTGTTCTGCTAATTTTTTTAACAGCCAAAAGAATTTATTTCTAGTGGTTGACTGAGGGTTCTAATCCAACAAAAAAAATATATACTGAATACATTCAGGCACTCAGGTTGATGCCTTGACACCAACTGAACTGCCATAGAGTAGAACTAGTTAGAAACAGTAATCATAGAATAACAAATGGTTTGGGTTGGAAGGAGCCTTTAAAGGCCATCTAGTCTAACCCTCTGCCATAAGTATGGACATCTTCACCTACATCAGGTTGCTCAGAGTCCTGTCCAAACTGACCTTGATCATTTTTGGGGATGAGGTATCTGCTTCCTGCCAGAACAAATCCTAAAACCCACCAAAACCCAAGAACATCTTTCCTTCACAGGGAAAAAAACCCCAAAACTAAACTTCTAAGACATTAATCCCAACTCTGTACTCACAGAAATCCCTTAAAATATTTATTTTTTTCATTGAAATGAGAAACAAATAGAATGTTCTGGCCATGGGAATGTGCGCCAGGAAAGCTCCTGTCATCTGCCAGAAAGTGAACTTACAGCAGGAGAAAAGGTGGCTTCAATAAGCGCAAGAAGGGAGCAATAAAAGCAACAAAATTATTATAAACAGTCTGGTAGGTAGTAATTGCAGCCATAAAACCGTTGCTATTTACTTGCTTGTTTTTTTATAGCTATTGTGGAAAAAGCAATGGGAAAATGTTGAAGAGATGGTTTTGAGAAACTTTAAGTGTTGGAGAACCTCACGATGTTCAAAAGAGCTGTTAATGAAACACGAAAAGGTTCAGGAAATATGATAAAAGGTTTTTGAGGAAACCTGATAAAGACAATTTTATACATGGAGGGTGGGGAAAGGTCAGCGTAATCTTTTCAGAGTTATGAATTTAGAGATACTTCTTGAATGAATAAAAACATCAGTAACTATGGGATAGTTACATAACTGAACTCAATATTTGTATTAATTCTTTAGACATGTCATTGCTAATGCTTGTTAAACAGTTTGCTGCAAGTATTTCACTGGGCTGGGGTAGAAAGAAAATCTTAACATTTATAATGGAAAGGTAGCCATAAATTTTCTTTGATCCTGGATTACAGAAACCATAAAAATATATCGATCAAATTATAAATCTGATCTGAAGATCAAATTATAAATTATAAATTAATAATTTATGAAGATTTTGAAATCTAAACAAGTGTCTGAGGACCTCAAAGCTTCTGCTTGGTGTTTCGCCATTTACCTGACATAACTGAGATACTGACTTAGAAGGAACATAGTTTGTTGTTTCCGAAGGCCATTTTTAAGAGCTGCTGTGGTTTGTACCCAGAGGTGCTGGGGAAAAGAAAGATTAACATTTTCCAAAATAAGTTAAAGTAATATGTGCAAATAGCATACATTTGTAATGCATTTGGTTGAAAAACTCATTGAAGCTTCAAGGTTTAAAAAAAAAAAAATTAAAGGCAAAATACATATTTGAATATCTGATTTGATACAAGTAATCCTTTCATTCTTCTTGTTGCAACGCCAGTTTAGAATTCAATGCCACTATACAACAAGCAGCCATAACAGCCATATCCATTACCAGGAGCTTTCCATGACATAGTAGAAGACTGAGTTGGGCTTTGAGCGCATTGCTAGTAGGAGTAAAGATGGACATTAGGAAACATGGTGCCTTCAAAGTTTATGTTGAGGACCTTTAGCATTTTTCCTACATTTTGCTCATCTCCAGCTAGATAGAGACAGGAGAAACTAGTCTTAACTAGTTTAACTATGAATTAGTCAAGAAACAAAAGCCAGCCTAATTCAGCAGTGACATTAATATCAAATAACTAGGACACATTATCCACAATTACTATAGAGACTATAGAGCTCCCTGTGGAAAACAACTTCCTATAGTATCACGGGACATGAATAAAATCTGGGATGCATCTAGTTCAATAATGGACTCAGCCAAGCAGAAAATTAACCAACACATGGTCTAACCACTAATCCCATAGCTCTAAAATTCCTGCAGGAGGTTAGGTATCTGTTTCAATCAAAGCAGTAGTGAGAAAAACTCCAGAGTTGTCTCACAGAATGTTCGCGGGGAAAGAGAATTTTGTTCAGAAGTGAAAGACTGGATGTTTCACCTACTGATCAGTACTTGGAGCAGCAGGTAGGTGGGAAGCACACTGAGGACACTTGGCTCTAATGATTCCTTGAGGTAGGAGTGGATTTGCTGTGTGTGTGCCTCATGTCCATTTGCTGGGCACATTCTCCAAAATAGTTTCTCAGCCTGGTACAGGGAGTCTTGGCAATCAGCAGAGGAGCTCTCACGGGCAAAGAGTTCTGCATGTGGGCTAAGCAAATTTAAGAAAATATAGATCACAGAATTCCTCGCTATCTCAAATGTCTTCCAGCTGTTTTCTGTCAATCACAGTACTTCTGTATGCATGCAAGTACCATGTTGCTGAGGACATCCGCTAATGCAAAATAATTGTCAGATGATGAACAGCAAGAAACCATCAGAATGCATATATATTCTTACCTCCTAAGGAAAATGTGACAACAAGGCTATGCCTAATCTGTCTAATCTGCACACAAAGGGTCTAACTCCTGATCTCACAAATTTCCAACAGGCTCCAGGCCTACTCCACTGCTTTGAGGAGTGTTCTGCTTTGCATGGAGAAGTATGGAGAAAGCTAACATTGCTTTGTTCCCCTCATAGGGGGACAAGATGGTGTCATAGTAAAGGACATGGGGCAATGGCTTTAAACTGAAAAGAGGTAGGTTTAGATTGGATAGTAGGAAGAAATTCTTCATTGTGAGGGTGGTGAGGCCCTGGCACAGGTTGGCCAGAGAAGCTGTGGCAGCCCCATACCTGGAAGTGTTCAAGACCAGGTTGGATTGGGCTCTGAGCAGCCTGGGCTACTGGAAGGTGTCCCTGCCCATGGCAAGGGCTTGGAACATGATCTTCATGAAGATGGTATTCAAGGTCCCTTCCAACCCAAACTATTCTATGATTCTGTGATAAGTACCCAGTCCCACAGTTCAGATATAGCTAAGGATGACTGTAAGCTCCCCAAAAACTCACACAATTAGGATTTTAAGAGGGCTTATTTTTGTTCATATACTATGAGTTAGATGCACAGGAGAAATACCGACAGCATATTCCCAAGAGGTCAAAACAGAAAAAAAATTTTTACTGGCAACTTTAGAAAATCAGAGCTTTGGCAAAAGTTGTAGTGCAACATTCTATCAACATAAAAGGCTTCTGAAAGTATTAATTTAGCCCATTAAACTCAATAAACCCTAAGCCTGTTCGATTTTACATTCCTCAAAAATTCTGAGAAAAGGAAATTAGAAGAAAAGAGATGAGAGAAAGACTGAAAACATATAGAAAAGCACACATACAGCTACCAACTCTTAGTTTCCAGCAGTGCTCAGCTGATAGAAACGAAGGTATGGACGGGTATAGGTTAATCTGAGAAGTTGACACAGGAATCTTGGATACCATATCCTTAAGCTCCAACTAAGTATATAGTACTATATAAGATCATAAAACCATAAAAGAGAGAAAGTTTGGGGGTTTTTTCAGTTTTTCAGTATTGTATCAATTTTTCTGACATGAAGAGAAGCAAACAAAACAACAAAAATATCCAAAGCCAGCCATCAGTAAGTGATCAGTAAGTGTAGACAACATAGCACACTTAGCTTATACTGATTTATGCAGTAGATAAGGCATCAACTTTTTCCTCAGTGTGAATTACTTGCTTTTTTACACTACATTAAGGTGCTAATTGGCTTTGAGACTTTGCTTTTAACTATGTTACCCCACTCTTTAAAAATAATTGTAATGAACAAAAACAAAGAAAAAAAGGCAAAACTGAAATTTTCATCTTTAACCCATTTATTTAATTCTTTTCAAGGCCTAGACCAGCCATGTTAAAGTGCCCTACTATGATATATGTGATCTGACAATGGCATGCCTGGTCAATATTTCTGGGAGATTATGTGGTTTTACACCAGACAAATGTCAAGGTCCTTAAATTTTCACTGAGGTGCATTCTCTGTGGTTTCATTGCAGAGGTCAAGATTTTAATTCCCAGGGGCAATTGTATTTTTAAGGTAGGATTATGTATTTATGTTTTCCACTGTAGGTTACTCTTTCTTGTAGCAAGAATTGTTAAGAGCTATAGTAATGTATAATTTATTAAAAATAGGGGTTTCCTTCCTCAGTCATCTTTGAAAATGTATTCTGTTTTGTAGCTATATTTTGCCTTCATAAAATGACTGCAAATAAGCATGATATGCATCAAGAGCCTTTAAGAAAAAAAGTTTTCAAAACTGCTTCCCTCATACTAAAACAGAGCTTGAGAGAGGTGTAGTGTTCAATTTGCATGGTAAAAATGCAGAAAGCTATTGGAAGGCAGTCACTGCCAGGAACATTTGGCGTCAATTACAGAAGGGCTGCTTAAAAAAAAAAAATATATATATATATAAAATATGCTAGAGGTGGTTCTTGGGTTTTTCAGAAGTGAGAATTTCCTGCAATTTCTGTTCCATAAAAAGGCAGTTTGTCCCAGCAAAAATGTCAAGATGTCTTTACCTAAGTAATTGCCCCACTTGCATTCTCAGTAGACCAGAAAGTTGTACTCTTTTCATGAGTAATAATGAGAATACTAGAACGTGATTATTAAATGCAGACATCTGAGGGACAGAAATTGTAAAAATGGAGGACAATTTTCCACTTATTTAAATGGCTCCTACTATTATTCCTGGAACTGTCCCATGACTGCTGCAATTGGTGGCCACATACCTCAGAGACCACTTTGTCTTTCTGCCATGAGCAACATACCCCATGAGGAGTCCCACTGATTTCATTCCTTACCCTTCCAATGGGACAAAATCAGGCCCTTTTGATCCAACAGAAAAGTTCTCACAATGGATATATAAAGGTGCTGCACTTTTCTGAAAAGTCCTTTTTAAGAAAATAATAAAATTCCATGCACCCTCGTTTTCAGTTCATAAAGAAAACGAGAGCTTTCTGAGTTGAAAAAAATGACCCCCAATGAATAATAATGTCCTTGCTTGTGGCTTCAGAACTTAACACCCATAGGTTTTCACCATTTTCATCCCAGAGTGCAATTCCTTTCCCAATAAACTAAAACTCCAGCCCACTTCAATTTTATTGCATACTTTTAAAATGTCCTTTCAGTCCAAAAACATGCAAAATTAATTTTAAGTGTGCTCTACCAATCATAAAAAGCACATATAGACCTCCACAGACAATGTGCAGAAATTGTGTCATGTTGGGAGAGAAAGCAGCTGTGGCTGTTCACAGAATGATGGTGAACCAGCAGTGAGTCCATCAAGCTACTCTTGGTTCCTCCAAAGAAATCCTTGATTTTTCCTTTCATTCTTTTTGTCCCTAGCACATGGACCCTAGGCACATGGCCTACAGCCAAAAGAACCACACCTGACCTCTGAGCATGCTGGCTCACCTGTTGTGATGAAGGTCTATGGCCTAGCATGAGCAAACCTTACATGGACAATTTCTTGTTGAAAAAAAAAAACAAAAACCAACTAACCAAAAAAAAAAAACAAACCAAACCAAAAAACCACCAACAAAACAAAACATATAAACAAAAGAAAAAACAAACAAGCAAAAGGCAGATTTTTGAGCTTGCATGGTCTCTTGTGTAAGTTTAGCAATATTTTACCTCACCAGAGCTGTA
This sequence comes from Phainopepla nitens, assembly GCA_013400175.1. Taxonomy (NCBI): domain Eukaryota; kingdom Metazoa; phylum Chordata; class Aves; order Passeriformes; family Bombycillidae; genus Phainopepla; species Phainopepla nitens. Next base: position 1,788,064 of record VXBQ01010227.1, read on the forward strand.
AAAGGAGGCCCAGTCCATGATATCTTTTCCACCACATATGGAATGATTACATGGGAGTCACTAAAAATCCCTCTTGTGCCTCCAGAAGAAAAGGCTGCAATCACTTCCAAACCTGTTAGCCACCAGAAAGGATGATAGGATTTCTCCTGATTCAGGGACACATTTGGCTACATGCAAACCCATGCCCTATACCTTAGACTTTTACATACTAGAGCTGGGCACCATCTTCTGGAGTTGCTGTAGATCCCTATTTCACTCCAATGAAACTCAGACAATTTAATTTTTAGATGCCTCATGGGCAGATTGCAAGGTACAAAGTCGCTGAAGTTTTTAGCTCTTGCTTGTAGGCATAAGATGATCAATATCAATGCAAAACTTAATTACAAAGGAAAACCTACTGGATGTAACTCGCATTATTTTCCTTCCCTCTCAGACAATATATTGGGTCCCATAGCAATGAGGGCAATTCACATTTACAAGTGCAGTGTGACAAAAATTACTTCAAAGTATTTGTTTTTCAAAAGTCCCTAAAATTTTCCTTAGAGGAAAAGTGTATTTTCTGTAAATCTGTATTAGTTCTGATTGTTAAGCTCTCCAATACTTTTAAAAGTAATTGCTGCATTTATTTGAGAGGATAGCTGCCAGATTGCATTCTCTCACAGTCGTGTTAGCATTAAAATTATAACAATATCCTAGTCTGGTATCTTACTGTCACAAACCAAGCACCACCAGCGTTACTCATGACACAGCCATCTCAAAATAATTTATTCACACTTCTTTATTTATGCAAATTTCCAGAAAAACGTCACATATTTCTCTGCGCCAGACACATTTCTTGGTCTAATTAACATCCCTTTAATTTTTTCTTTTCTAGTCAAGATTTTATCAAAGATGTGTGAAAAAAAACTTATTTTTTACTTTTATGTCTTAATTAAATGAACGGCGTGAATTCCATTTATAGAGATGAATATTCAAATTTAAGGGAACCGACATGGCAATTTTGCTGCTTACCTGCTGTCAAGATTGTTTCTAATTTTACTTTGGTGAAACCTCAGAAATATGTTGTTAGCACTTCTCTGTCTCCTTTTCCTAGCATTATCAAGGAAGAATGGGCATAATCTCATTTTATTTAATTAATTCAAAGACCTCCTCACCTTCCCTTGGCTTATCTTTTTGCCTTCATTCTTCTCCCACCCACCCCCAGTCATAAAGCTTTCTGCAAATTATGGTAAACTTCATAGCTCCATGGATTTAGAAAAAACCCTCATAAAATAAAAGCTTTATTTTTTTCTTTTTTTCTTTTTTTTTTTTTTTTAAAGCAGAACACATGCAGGGTGCTTAAGAGAGATGTAAAGACTCTCTCGTTTGACTACCCTCATTTGAGGGCAATTTTTGGCAAGCTACGAAATTCATAAAGAACACAAGGAATAAACTAGCAGGTCATCAACTTCTTTGCAGCCACAGAACATAAAGAGAAAGTTAATGAGGAATAGTTTGGTTAGGTGAATCAATGGAAAAGTATATTTAAAAAAAAAGACAAAAGGGACACTGTTTGATCCTCATGAAACTATTAAGTCAATTTGTTTTTCTTTCAATTTTGCTTTTTTTCTTTTCTACATCTCATTGCTGAATGCTCGCCTTTGGTCTTCCAGAGCCTGCTCTCAGAGCTGAATATTTACAAAGTGCTGTGTCACAGCCAGGTTTGACACACTTCAAGCAGTCACTCAAGGCATGTTACCCAGTGTTAGAGGAAACACTGGGAAATAAGAGTCTAAGTACAGAATGCTGTGTGAAAAAAAATAATCTGAAACTTTTACCTTGACAAAATTCTACTATATGTAAACTATGTATTTTATAAGCATTGTTACATCAGATTACCTAGATTACCTAGAAATGTGGAGGGGTCATCCTTTGTTTGAGTAGAAAGCAATTTTTCCTTTTTTCAACTATTTTACTGTCACCAGATCTACTACTGTTGCTGCTCCAGAAGACAATGTGAATACATCAACAAAACAACAAGGGAAGATTTACTTTTCTTAAAAAGTTAAATGACTAGAGAGTAACCCATCTACAATGTTCTTGTGCCACAGCTGGCAGTTAAAAAAATTACATAGGAATATAGCACCTTGCTGATACAATTTAAGCATTCAGAAACTCACCATATGCTTGACATATGCTGAAGGTCACAGACAGCGAATGGCAAAACATAAGAGAGTTTTCTAAATGTTATATATTATCATCATGCAGCTAAAAAGGCACCGAACCCAACACATAATAGATTTTAACACTGGAGTGACCTGAAGTATGATTATCTTCTAGTCTGATCTTCTGCAGTAAGTATTTGGCCTGCTTGTAACTGATAAAAGACAAATTACCCAGTTTTCCATGAATCACCCACCCTCGGATAAACCAGCATCCCCTGGAAGAACAGTATGGAGATAACCCCCAGAAAAGATGCGAGTCAAAGCAGAGAGCATCTGGCTTCAGGCAGCAGGCAAGAGCTATGGCAGATTCCCTCCCTCTCAGCCTTCTCCACAGGACCCTCTTCCCCACCCTGCACCCCACTCCCACACACTCTTCCCTTCCCCCTTCACTCCCAGCACTTACAGGTGCGTAAACCAGCTCAGCAGGGAGGGTGCTGGTGGATGCTGGAGGCACAAGGAAGCCAAGAGCATGGGAAAATAAAGGAGGGTCCAGGAAAACACCAGGGAAGGCAGCACCAAACATCAACTGAGATAGCAAGACCCAAAGGAAAGGGAAAAGGCTTTTCCTTATAGGCCAATGCATGACATGTAGGAAAAATCACACTAACTTTTACTTTTATGGCTTGACAGCTCACTCTCCTTGCTGGGATCAGGTTGGCATATGTAAGGAAACTCTGGAATTTAAAAAAGTTTCTTGGTATTGTGCAGCAGAGTAATTCCTCAGTACGTTAAATACACAGGCATGTGTGACCAAGTTAATTCATAAAAGTAAACATCTATAAATATTGGAATTTTATGTAAAATGAAAGTTCACATTTCCATAATAAAGTAAATCAAGAAATGAGGCTTGATTTACTGTGCATTTGTGTGTAATAGTCATCAGCCCTTGACCCCAACCTCAGCTCATATTTTTCACAGCGTTTTTAGGGTTTTTCCCCCCTAATTTTAGCCTTTCCATACACATAGGTTGTTCTCTTTCTTAATTAAAAAATAAATGAGAATTTTCTTTCACTTTAAAATGTTCCTGAAATTGCCAACCAGGTCATAGACAGATAAAGACAGACATCCCAACATCATTGTATCATAAACTTTGTTTCCCTGAGCCCTCAGTTTATGCCCAATCAAAAATATTGCCTTTCTTTTTTCTCTCTTTGCCTTTTAAGCTTCAGAACTCATATCATGCTTGCAGGCAGAAGAAAAAAACAAACCAAACCAAACTAAACAAACAAAAAACCCAGTCAAACAACAACAACGTATTATGGCATGTGCTTTGGTCTACATTTTGTTCTAGCTCATCCTTATTTGATGCAACACCAAAGTTATACTACAGCTGTAGGATATGACTCCATGTATGATTAAACTTTAGAACTCATGAAAAGAGTCTAAATGCATTAGAATATTTTCTAGCATATGTTTCTGCAGGGTGTATTATGCTTTATTAAAGCAAGAGGTGAGAATAGATAAAAAAAATAAGTCTGGGCACTGAATCAGTGAATTAACTTTAGGAAGAGATTTGTAAAGATTTTAGCTACTGAAGATTGGCTTAGCATTGTATGAGGAGAGAAATCTGGTTAGACTTTGACATGAAAGTCACTCACTCTGTGGGTCTCAGCTCCCAATACGTTGTCAGTAATTCTATTCAGTTTATCAATCAACAGACTATTAATCAATTACTACACACCTGAGCTAATAGAACATGACACATTATTGCTTTTCTTGTAATTGGTTTTTACTCCCTAAGCAAATGGACTTCTGTCTGGTGGCAATGGTTACCAAGCAAATGACACTTTTCCAGCCTTTGGCAGTCCCAGACAAAATACCATCGGATAGAACAGTCCACAGGAGGTTTTACATTGCTTTGACAAAAAAAATCTGCCCATTTAAAATTCTTAGAGTTCCATGACTTCCATAGGATGCAAATGCTTATCTTTTGCTTTAAGATATAGCAACTTTAAACAAAATAATTCAGTAATAGATGGAACAGTCACTTTCAATTATCTGTTTTGGGGCAAGACCACGTCTTACACTAAACAGGATAGTTATATAAAAAAATTTCAAGTCAGGATTTTTGTGGTTTTTATTTTTTTTCCAACAGAAAAAAAATTCTATTTACCAAAAATGAAAATCATGCAAGTCTTTGATTTTAAGTTATTTTAGCAACTTTGGAAGGGAATCTTCTGAGCTTAAATGGAATACACTTATTTTCTCACACCTTACTTTTCAGTAAGAACATAGAAAGAAGAAGAAAAACATATGACAAAAGGAAATATTCAAATTTTTCCCCAAAATTTCTAAAAATTTTTAGGAATTTTGGGGAACTATATTTTGTGCTCCAGCAGATTTTTTAAACAATATTTTTATCCTTGCAATCCAAATCAGAGGTGAGCTTATATCTAAAATAACCTTCCAGAATTCTAAAAGAAGGATTTTCAAAAGAGATTGCTCACCTGCTCTTCAATTGTCTTTAATTATAGCCCAGAGTAAGAGATAACAATTTCTTGCTCTTTCCACTCTTTTTATGGGAAGATGGACTGCATTATTTACAATTAATCTCAGCAAAATAATCAAGTCATTAAAGCGAAGTTGGGCCACCTGCATGTAGACACTGAGATCAACAACAACCCAAAACTGCTTTGGTTGCCCTCTAGCACTGAAAATGTCTAAACCCTCCACTCACAGCCACATTTGACCAGAAAGCACTAAAAAAAAAAGCTTGACATTTGCTCAAGCTCTGGGGATTGGTCCTTATCCACAAGGCAACCAAAAGATATTTTTCGTAGTATAACGCCAAGATACAAGCATCTACAAGTAAAATTTCTTGCTGATGCTGCCACTCCAGAGGTGTAATGCCAGGGCCTGGGGAGATGGATGCTTCACAGTTTCAGTGCAATTGGAAGCTCAGGATGGAAAGGAGGGAATGAAAGGATCAAGGAGAAGGATGCAAAGGAGTATCTCTGTGTAGTCCTGTTTGGGATTTACCCTAATGTGGCAAATCACCAATAAAAGGAAAGAATACAGCTGGGATGGGGAATATCAGCTCAAAGACTATTTTTATACTGCATCTAAAACCAGCTAAACCCAGAAACAGGCTTCAGTAGAGCAGGCACATAATCTTCCCATCCCAAACTGGACACCACCACCACCAAGATACAGAGCTATGATCACCATTGGATGCACTTGCAAACAGATGCATTCCCTGCTTTACTCAAACAAAAACAAGAGATTCCACTCTTTAAAAGTTAAATCAGTACCTAAAAGACCATTTGACAGAATTCTAACTTTTGACAGAGTTCTAGGTGTCTGAGCCTGAAGGGAAAGGTTCAGAGTCTTTGTAGGTGAATAGAAATATCTTCACATGATCCAAAGAGGAAGCCACAGGGATCCATGTCTTATTCTGGAGCATCCCACCAGCGTGATGGGGTGACACAGCCCTCAGGTCTAACTGTGCTGTCCCTAGAACCCACTCTCAGGTGCCCTGCTGATCACTGCACTGAGAGCTCTCTCTGCAATGAGACCCTGCACACCAAGCACCTCTATAGAGAGCTGCATGCTCCTTTGGCACAGGCAGCTTGGAATTACTGCACTGGGGCACCCAGCCAGTTGCTTTGCCTGGAGAATATCTGCAGTGGGGCTTATAAATCCCCAGCCAACTCTGCTTTCTCTTCAGATGCTAACTCTCTTATTCATCTGGGAGACAAATAAATAAGGTAGTCTCTGCCATCCAGTAAGATCCAAGCTACTTTTCAAAACAGCAAATATTTCTTTCAAAGAAACCTCACATCAGAGCCCCCCAGATCGTGTCAGAAGTGCATTTCACATCATAGGCAAAATGTTTCTTATTTACTGTACTACATGTGCTTTGGTACAGTGCTGCCCACGAGGACCAGCTCTCTTACATATCCCCTGGGATATGTCCGTACATGTGGCTTTCTGATTTTTTTTTTAATTTATTTATGGTTTAATGATTAAACTTCTTTCTCCTTGATGTTGTTGCATTAATTTAACCTAATTACGATTTTAACATAAGAATCAGCAGCTATCCAGACTCTTTAGATGATTCTTTATCTCATTTACTTTTAAAGATCAGTATTTAAGTTTTTAATTCATCTCCCTTCTCTTGGTTTTACTTCTCCAAAGTAAATAAAAATAAAATAATTCAACATTTCCTGGTGGATTTCTAGAAAATGGGCATCTTTTCATCATCCAAAATGAAAAAGACAAAAAAAAAAAAAAAAAAGCTTGTTATTTTATTTATGAGTGTCTTCCCACCACCTGCCCCCATTTTGACTTTTAGGTGGAGTTTTTATTGCTCCTCTTTTCTACAAATTAGAGTAAATGCTTTAGCAGCACAATCAACTTTGTGTGTTATGGAGAGCAGCCTGGAATACTGCCAATTTGACACTTCACTACAAAAGCAAAAGTACAAATACTTGCCCCTCATGAAATCTGAAAATTAAACCCATAACAGCCTTTTAATACAAAATCCTATTTATTTCTCAATATAACTTGTTTAAGCTGAGTACAGGCCACATTTTGGCATTATTTTTCTGTTTTGCTGCATTTTATCACTTATGCAACAAGCAATCATCCAAAGCTATGAAATGGTCACAGACAGATTACTGAAGCTTTTAAACAGTGGCTTTTAGTACAGAGACAAATCAAACCTCCTTGTAAAACACTACATTCAGTGAAGAATTGCATGGGAGATACTCCAGCAGCCAATAAGCTACAATGAAATTAAAATCTACTGGAAATCTACTGCATCGGTCACATTTTGATCTTATTCACTGTCACATCCAGCTCTATATGTCATGGATTAGGTCTCTATGCTCCTCACATCATGGAATCATTAGGCATTTTTCAGGATAGGAATGTGGTTATGGGTAATTTGCTCCTTTTATTTGGTGTACCTGCGTTTATTTTCCCTCATGATAAAAGCAGTACAAGGCTAGATCAGATCTGTAACGGTGTTTTCCAATGAAAACGTGCTATTGCCTTAGCTTTGCCCACCAAGGAGGGTTGCTGTCCCACAAAGATCTTGCTAATTGACTCCCTTTTAGGCTGCCAATTACAGCATGGCTATTTCCTGAAGATAATTGATCAGAGCACAAAATCTTCATTAAGCCCTGTAAGAGTTCTCCAGATTTGCATGGGAAAAGTCTGCCAGCTGCAAGGCTCAGGTAATTGCACTATTATGTCCCCAAAGTAGACAAAACAGAGCTTTATTTTTCAGTTAAATCTATACTAGCCTTTTAAAGGAAAAGACTGTATTCAGAGCCACACACATGTAGCGCCCTCTCTGAAGTGTTCTCTCCAGCAGGCCACCAAAGCACAGGAACTGGAGTAGAGGTTATACTAGAAATAATACTGTACAAGTCCTTTTGTGGAAGCAAAAGTGTAAATAAAATCTCAGATTATTTTTCCCACTAGGCAACACTCATTATGTTGCAAACTATTTTCATCTTCACCATTATGAGAAAAATCATTTATTTCAAAAATGCAGAATTATAGGTATTGCAAGTAGACCCCTCAGTATATTAGGTTTGCTTGGTCTTTCAAATGGAAGATATTTTTTCTCCATCTTGTGTGCATCCTAATCACCATTGTATGTTCAAAGATAATGCTTCAAACTTTTACTTGGCTGCCACACTTCTAAATCACTATTTGCATTTATTTTTGAAACCTGCTTACAAGTTTTCAATCCTCAGAAACCTTTTCGACAACAATGTGATGGAGGCATCAGTAACGAATCTCTGTTTTCCACAAAACAATTAATTACTCAACTTGGAGAATGCTTTTCTTATTCTATTTAAGGAGAAAGAAAATAGAGAGCAAAAGCATGACTATACCATTGCCCAGTGGACTAGTGTTGTTTACATAGCTGAATAAAATTCAAATCCATAATGTATCAGTATTTCTTTTTTCTTCCACCCTGAGGTAACTCAGTTCCACTGAGGCTGGGGGAATCATCATTGATGTGCAGCAGTGTCACATTGGGGCTGCACTAACCCTGCATTATGCACAAGATTTATTAGCAGTACAATTTTTCCCTCATTCTCTTCAAACACTTCACAGTCATTAATTCTGTTTTCTAATCAAATAACGCTCTGCAAGGAAGTCTGGAAGTGCCAGGGGTCAGATTTTCAGCTGGTATGAATGAAAGCAGATCGGCTGAAGCACCAGGGAACTATGTCTACATACACATCTGAAGCTGTGCCTTCTTTGTGGCTCCTCTCTCCCTGACACGTTCTCCATCACTTAAATTGTGAAAGCATTTCAAGACTCATAAAAAGATATTGTTCTTTTACTTGGCACATTTAAATTTTACTCCAGATTTAGCTCAATTATTACTTTGCCTGTAGACAACCCTGCCAGACGGACATTTTGGCGGGTATTAAAAAAGACATTAGTTATCAGAGATCTGTGTGGCTTTCTGTTTCCTAAACTAGATATTTTTTATCTCTGAGCAGCTGATTCTGCATCATTAATTCATGCTCTCATCATTTCTTGCATTTGTTACTGTGGTCTTATTTACTCTTTTTCCAATCCCATATTTTTATTAGGGAAGATTACTAAACTAGTAATTTAATCTAGGTGTGGTTTATTTGCATTCTGTACATACTTTCTTCTACTGTTTCAATACAGAGGCATTCTTAGCAAAAAAAAAACAAAGGTTGTAGGGGTTTTATCCTTACAATCCCTGGCTTATCGAGGTCAGTGCTGGTTGATAACCAGTTCTTCAAACAATTAGTTCCCCTTTGACTCACCACACATATCACGGAAAAAAAAAAAACAAACCCTTACCACTTTATACATTCAACTAAAGTTCATTAAACTGCTGAACAGCTGTTTTAGAATGTAACTCTTTCACAAAGTGAATGGTGGTTTATGTTATTTAGCATTAAACAATGGGCCTATGTTACATCAAACACATGCGTTAAAAACCTGAGTACAAGGACCACATTGAAGAAATCTTGGAAATTATACATAAGGTGATCTGTGCTTGTTTCTAGTTGAGAAGGCTTCAAATGCAAAGTGATATTACAATGCTCTTCTCTTAGCATCTAATATTTACAGTAAGCAGCATGCTGTATATTCAAAGAATGTAAACTTTAAACTGCAGTCACAAATATTTACTATAGATTAGATATATAAGGAGGATGATCTAAACACGTTAGTACAAATTCCTGCATTTGTGTAGCACAGGGCACGAGCATAACCCCACAAGTAATGTCAGGGTTGCTGTCTCTGCTTCCTCACTGCTGTAAGACAGAGGTTTCTTATCCATTGCATTCATAGAACACAAAAGGAATTATTGAGAGTACATTTATCCCGACTGTCACAACTTCTCACCTTTCCTTATACCTTTCTCTTCCACTGATAAGCTTCAGCTGTAGCAAAATAAAAGCTTCAAGCTCAAGAAAAATTATACTCTTCTTGCAAGTTCTACTGACCAAGTATGAAATACAATAAAACAGGAGCAGGAAAATTTACAAAGACTTCAGAAATTCTCTTATTAATAGTATTGTCCATGCCAAATACAGTCCTCCTCCCACCATCACTACTCCTTTCCAAAAGCTGTTTATAGCGATATCCAATGCTACTTAATGGATTTCTTTTATCATGTCTACAATTACACTGCTCTTCCGAAATGGAAAGTTTGATTTTAAACTTCTCCTGCTTTCATTTAGTGGATTGTCTCATTTGTATAATCCAACTGCTTCTGCTGCTTGGAAAGTATCCTGTTGTTTTTTTAATTTAATATCTCTTGCTTTTGCCAGATCTTTACTGGGACAAAAGCTTGCAGCTGCATTTGAAATTAAAAATAAAAACCAATATATGCTGGAATAATAGCGATACAGAGGAGTTTGGTCTTGTTCCTAGATTCTGCTCGAGACATTGACACATGGATTGCCATATCATGACACACACCTGCTCAGAGAAATTTTCTTCACTAGGAGCCAAAAGTAACAAATATTGGACCACTCCAAAGCTTTCATTATGTCTGGTCTCACACCCTGGCTATTCAAGTCAGACCAAAAATTAGACCCATAGGCCACGAGAGATTCTTGGGTGTGTAAAAAAGGTTCTTAAAAAATTTATCCAGAGACAAATAATTCAGCATGCAAATGGATGGGTGGGGTTTTTTATTTTGCTCCATTCATTCTCTTGCACACGAGAAAGCCTTGAAGTAAGCTTCACTGCCTCTGTGTTTAAGGATGGGCCTATCTTTCTGAGTGCTTCTGGGTCTAGATGTTTCTGGGAAAGGCTGAGGGGAATGCAAGATTGGAAGAGGAACCTCCAACGGCTGTTCATCCCTTTTAAAAATGGTTTCTGAATGAAGACATTGTAGTCTCTAAAATATGCCTGTCTCTTGCCTTTGAGTAAAAAAGTAAGATTTCATGTATACCTTAAATAAAGTAGTTATTTAGGTGGGTAAAAACGTGTGAAATGCACCACAAATTAAAGCAATACTTTGGTTCTCTATGTATAGGATAAAATTCACCCATACAAAGCAAATATAGTTCTTAAAACCCATTCACATACAAACATTTCAGAATTATTTGGGTAATTTTTTTCTTTTGCTATAACATCACACTACACCATTCTTTATACTGTGATATGCAAATAACTGTTCAACAGTTTCAGTTAGAACTTATATAATGGAGAGATACTTTGACATAAATTGTACCATCAGAGTAATCACTATTCCATAAACTACTTCAGACCAATTGCAGGGCAACACTTTCCCTCCACACCTGATCCTACTTCTTAAAAAAACCCAGTAAAGCCTTCTATCTTGTGTATTCTAAAAATACACTGACTGTTCTCATAGACCAGACAACAAAAAGTACTCCCTTCCAATTCCAACCACAATTCAGAAGGGTGTAAAAGAGCAAAATGGAGTCCCATTTTAAATAAACACATATCTTAGAAGTCTGTGAAGAATTTTCTTCTTTTTAGCAATTTCAAGCACGGTGCCAGCAGTCATCTCTTGCACAGCTACTTCTCTGAAGTAGCTCCAGTTCCAGTAGTAACTTCCTCCATATATCTCTGCCTGGAAAATCCGACTAGGCTGTCAGCAAAAAACCTCAACAACCAAGGGTCCAGGTCCACATAGGTGGATAAGAGGGAGTCAGACATCTTAATAGGAATTGGGTGTTTTTGCAGATCTGTATCTAAATTGTTTATTGTTTATAACAACCACTTCTTGTGAAAACATCAAAGACATTTTCACTGATTTGAAAACTGTCTATTTGTCCAGAGAGTCTGTGGATGCTCCACCTCTAGAAGTGTTCAAAGCCAGGTTAGATCAGTAACCTATCTAGTGAGTGGCATCCCTGCCCAGGGTAGGGGGCATGGAACTAGGCGACTTTTAAGGTCCTTTCCAATTCTATAACTCTGATTATATTTCAAGTTACCTTTTACTTCATTCAACGCTCATGGTACCAAAAAAAAAATCCTTAGTGAAGCATGACTAAAACAGTATATTAAAATCAGATTTGGTGATTTACAATATTTTTAGCATGGAACCAATAATTAAATACATTTTTCAGGTTTAAATTCTTGTACATGAGCAGAACTCTCAACTTTGGTAGCTGGTTATGGCATGTAGCAGGCAGAATACAGGTAGAATTAATTCATCTCAGGAATTAATATTTCCTATACATAAATATGCCTAGAAAGGAGAGAAGAACCCAATTGTAGATTTACAAGGAAAAATTCTGTCCCTGCCTGCCACCAGTTTGTATCTACCTTATATATACACTGCGTTATTTCTTATGGATGAAGGCTCATATCTAAAACACCATCATCTGGCACTTAAAGGCTGGTTTTAAATCATCTCTGAAGTTCTGAACTGAATTCCGGCATCTCCAGCAACAATAGCAATATTGATTTCTACACAATCTAAATTTTACTATATTAGAGAGTCTTCGTGTAAAAACCTCAGCAGACAGTTAAAAAAAGAGAGAGGGTTGTGATGGTGGCAGGCATGTTGCATGCTGTGCTTTCTTTCCAGGTTTTTGCAGAAGAATGTAGAAAATACTACTACATCTTCTAACATCTCAAGGGAACAAGCTTCTCCAGGAGCAGCTGCAATAGATCAAACAAGCAGTGGAAGCCTCTAACTCTCATCCTTTTTGGAAGAGCTAAAAAGACAGCTCCTGTCTCCCTGCCTTGTAATTTACAAATTAATTTTAGAAAAAAATATATATATTCTGAAGGGCCTTCCTTTCTTCTTTGTATAATTTAATTCTCACTTCAGATGTAAAGGGTCTGTGGCAAAACTTCACACTTGTTTACAGAAGTTAAGCCCCATGTTTACCCAGTTATAACTAAATCAAAGTTTTTTCTGCCACAGCATTCTGTTAACTCGCTTGGCTCCCTTCACAGTGCCTTTAGTGACACATCCAAACATTTTGTGGTTGGTAGCTGTTGTCTCCTAATCTTTAGTGACAGCTCAGCTCAATCTCTGGTGTTTTCCAGGCTTGGATAGAAGACAGAAAAATAAATATCTTTGTTATACTCACCGACCTTTTCCTTTTTTCTTTTTTCTTTTTTTTTCTTTTTTTTTACCAAATGCTCTCTTCAACAGAGGTTTTCTGCTTTTCCCTTTTCCTGACTGAGCTTTCAAATTCTGAATTTTAGTTGATCTCTATGGCCTGAGATATTTCTCACCATGTACTCATGATTAGGAGAAGAAGTTTCTAGTGACAGAGACTTTAAAAAAAATTTTAATTTATTTTATGTCTGATATAGCAAAATGGCTGTATAAAGAAAGAAGTAACTTTTCCCGCCTTGTTTTTCTTCACATCCTTTGCTTTCCATTTTAGAAGGGAAAATCAGCTGGAGACAAGAGGGGGCAACACTGAAAGAAAAATATGATGAAGAGCAGTCTTAGAAGATGGCCTGTGAGACAGAAAGCCAGTAGTTTTGAACAGCTCTGGTCACTTGTAGTCATACAAGTGAGAAGAAAGGAAGATTTATCAAACCGACACTGTCTCCCTGCTCTGAGTGCAGAGACCGATCATTTTCTGTCTCCTGGCTAGTCTTTGTAATAAATATAGGCTTGGTGTTTAATGAAAACCAGCTGAGTGTTTCTCAAGGTACAGATGCTTTCTTTTCTTCTGATTCCAGCTAAGATTGTTCTTACTCTTCATAATCTCTCACAGCTGCCAAAAATCCATCTTATCGTTGCATGAGGTGAAGTTTCCATTAACAGCTATTATGGTAGCAGAGGTCAGGCGCCCAGTGTCAAATGAGCTGCTAAAGAGAAACACTGTGCTAGAAAATCCTGTACTAGGGAAGAAAACCTCAAGTGAGGTGTGTTTTTTTATTAATCTGAATCATTGTTATGTGCAGATGTGGCTGGGCCGTGCTGCTGACAGACCAGTTTCTGATGTCCGGGAAAAAGACAGGGAAATTTGGGGTGTGGATGAAATGCGAATACACATCCACTTGGCTGGCTGAAGAGGAATTTTAATAGTTTTGATGATGTCCATTCTGTCAGCCAACCAGTCTGGCTGCTCCTTGGGCTGAAGGGCTCTAATGAAGGAAGTTTTGGCCATAATCATCACTCGCCATTTCAGCACTCACGTTGCTGCAGGTGTGGTTCCTGACTCCCAGTCATCACTGGGGAATAAAATAAAAGCAATAACAATAATAGCCCTTAGTTTCCAATCACCTAATGGAAAATGAGAAGTTTCCCTCAAAGAGAAACAGTGCCATCTCAAACACTTCCTTTTTGAAAAGACCTTCCTCTAGTTAAAGCATCTGGATTGAACACATTCTTTGTTAATAGTGAATAACAATATTTTTATGCCCTTCTAGTATGATGGCATATTTTCTTATGGAATTACCTACCTGAAACACATACTGCCTGGAAGACATTTTGAATAGGAGCACTCTGAATGTGTCTTTATAACTCTCTATCTCCATGATAAGGGCATCAAAGCTATAATTATACAGGCTGACATATTATTCAGTGCCAAATGTGAATTGTCAGTATGCTACACGGTGAACAAAGACAGAAGTAAGCAAATAAAAAAAGAAGTTTCAATAAATTTAGGAATTGTTTTGCAAACTCCTTCAATTTTAAGATAATGAAATGCACAGTTATTTGGAAAAGCCTCATCAAAATATTGACTATGACAATGTATTTTAAAATTTACTTTTGACATTTGAAAATATAAAGGAATAAAATATTTTTAGAAAATGCTGGCTATTTTTAAAAGAATCACAACATTATTCTTTCTCCAATACCTCAACACTGAAGGCCCTAAATTCTAAATACAGGCTCTACCAAAAATGCCACAACTGTCAGATGCCAACATTATCGTAATATCTCAGTAACATACTGCTGAGATATGGCCACTCTTCCTCTTCCAAAAAAGCCATCTTGCGAATTTATGTGTCAGGTTGTGTGGAGAATTAGACTTCTTCTGTCAGCCAGCAGCATTTTTGTGTGACATGGAAAGCCATTTCCCACACGGAAGTGTGAAGACCCTGCACTGAATTTAGTCCCATGTCTCGCAGCTTTAAAAAATCTCTGCTGTAATCAAATCATCACAAAGCTCTTACAAAATTACTCACAGCAAAGCACGTGAAACCTCATCTTTGCTGACCTGTTGGAGCAAGTCCAGAGGAGGCCACCAAGATAATCGGAGGAATGAAGCACCTCTCCTGTGAGGAAAGGCTGGGAGAATTGGTCTGGTATTTGATTGGTATTGGTATTTGATCTGGAAAAGTGATGGCTTTGAGGTGACCTAATTGCAGCCTTCAAAGACCAGGGAACATACAGGAGAGATGGAGAGACACTGTTTACAAGGGTCTAGACTGACAGGACTAGAGGGAATGGCTTCAAGCTGCAAGAGGGTAGACTTAGCTTAGACATTAGAAAGAAATCCTTTACTGTGAGGGTGGTGAGACACTGGAACAGGTTGCTCAAAGAAGTTATGGATGCACCATCGCTGAAAGCATTCCAGACCAGACTGGATGGGGATCTAAACAACCTGATCTAGTGAAAATTATCCCTGGCCATGGCAGGGAAGTTGGAATGAGATAATCTTAAAGGTCCCTTCCAAGCCAAACGATTCTATGGCCTGCAACTTTGGCAGTTAATTCGAGCAAATCCAGCACCCAAGACTCTACCACCAGAGCTTGGGAAGCAGTTTACTCTCAGGAAGAAATAACACAGGTGCTCTGTGGCAATACCACCTTGCCCCCAGAGTCCTCAGGGCCCCACAGGGGCTGCCAGAGAGGGAGCAGTACAGGCTCTGGAGGATAACTGGGAAGCACGGAGCATTATCTGTGGCGTCTTCACAGAGCCCCACAAACAACACTCTTAATCTGTACCTTCTATGATGAAGAAATGCTATAGGAGCAGAAAAATACAGTGCTAAGTAGCTTTTTCTATCCTCCTCTCCTGCCTAAAGCAGAGGTGGACATTTCAGTGATGAAGCCAAATGATCTGAAATAGTCTTCAGCGGCTCCTTAGTTCACAAAGAGATACACTGTCTTTCTTAGTGCTAAAATGTCAAGAATAGCATTAAGTCATAGGTTTGAATCAAAAGGATGTAGAATAAAAAAGCCATTATCTTTTTAATGGATTCATGAACAGGTTTTTCACTTGTCTCAACTACACAAAACCTTGTTTTATAGAACACACAGCTGGCCTATAGACACCAAAGTGTTTTGGGTTTTTTCTTTTCCTAACTGGGAGAAGACTTACATATACGTCATGATTTCTGGTGGAAATCTGGTCTGTTTCAAAGTGTAGTGATAATAGGAATACCAGATTAATGGCTGTCTCAGTTGGATTAATGGAAACAAGGCATAAAAGTGAAAATTTACATTACTGAACAAATAAAATATACTCTGCTATTTAGAATTGCACTTGGAGTAACTGTGGGTGACCAATAGATTACGAGGAACATTTCTCAAGGTGTTATTTTTATGTTGAAACAAATCTTTTGTAACCTGTGTTCTGCTCCTTTATGCTGGGGTCCTCCTTAAACACAGGACTGAGATTACACAAGGATAAAGGGGTTAAAGAGTTAAAACTGTAAAACAGATACAGCAGTTGGACCCGATGGTCTTAAAGGTCTTATCCAACTTAAATGAGTCTCTGATTCTACAACATCAGCACTTCTATTGTCCTCTCAACATTACAAGCAAAAAAGAGCAGTCTGCATGCACGAATCTCTGACAAAATGATTTTCAAGGCTCCTGTAGTTTAGCACATTTCTGTCTTCCAAGCAAAATGGGAAGTGAGCTCAGACCAAAAGCAGAACAAGGTGGGTTGGCTGAGGAAGGCTGCCACGGTCTTTGCCAGCCAGCCACATCTTGTTGTAGGGCTGTCAATCTTTTATGCTGCCCTTTACATGCCAACTCTCTCTTTCCTTCATAAAGGGAGGATTTTACCACCCTACTTGCACATACATGCTGAGAAAGATATAGGAAATAGCTTCTAAGGTGGACAGGACCCCTGAGAAATTGTCACACAAATCACTGATGGATGAAATCAGCAACAATACAAGTATGCTAAATTCGAGACAGGAACTGAAATAAGAAAAAAAAATGAAAACAAACCAAAATCTGTTTCAACCATCAAGATGCAGCTGTAGACATTAGTGCTACAGGAAGACATGGAGACAAAACCTGATAATAAAAAGTTATTGCAGGATACATGAACATAAAAAAATACAGATTTGAAATTAATGTTAAAAATTCTTGGCTGTTATCAGCATCACACTCTAGGTAGTTCATGACTCTTTTGCTTCCTTAGTATTACACACTTCTTTGTAGACTACCACCAAACACCAGCAGCTGCAAGGGCAGGGATGGGGCTGATTTAATGTAGCAGCTCCCTTACTCCCTCTAGTTTCTGTCGTCCTCACAGTAGGAATCCATCACATTTATATGCACCAGAGCAGAAATAACAGTATTTCCAGTTAAAACTCTCACATAAATTAAGATCTGCTCTGTTGGTTACTATTAAGTGAGGAAATACTTTTTTTTCCTAAGAATTTTTTTTATAAAAGTCTGATGTTTTAATCCATGTTTCTTAGACAAACTTTTGCTTTCATTAAAAATTGACTGCATTAAAGATTAAAAGTATGGCATTTGTTTAAAAAAATGTGGATAGAGAAAATATCAGCACAATCATGGTAAAAATGTCTTTTGTCTCTCAAGAGGATTTATAATCCCTTCTCTTGTTGAACCTGGTGGTTCATGAGAGGTGGCTGAGCCCTAGCCCACAGGGGAACAGGGGTGCATAAAAAATCCAGTGTAGTTTTCACTGGTCATCATATCCACACTCCCAGACAGATTTTTCATTGGGGCACCTTTTGGGTTTCTTTCCACAGGTAATTGAATTTCCAAATAAAACATGAAATGAGCAATTTTGCATTAAAAAACAGCTTTGATAAATAACTTTCAACCTATCCGACTCATTATTATACACTTAGTATTTCCATGTGTGCTGAGGAGATGATTTTATACCTGGGTTAACCATACATGCACTGAAATACATAACTGCACCTTCAGCATCTGCATGAGAGTTCTGACAGGCTGGCAAATAACTTAGGAGCTGCATTAGACCCTGTTCCTGAGTTTAGCATCTAGAAATAAAAGCATCAGAGGCACCAGGGCAGTAGAGCAGAGCCGTATGTACTGGCGGGCTGAGCTGGTTTCATTCTCTGCACAAGCAGAACAGTGCACGGCTTATTGTTCTGTGAGTGAGCCAGAAGTTCATAGGTAGTGGGGTGAGTCGATCCAGAGGTAACTGGAGGGAATTTCACTCACACTCCAGCATTGTCCTCTCAGCACAATGCTGGCTTCTTCCAGCAGTAACTCTCTTCTCCCCTCCACCTCCTCTGCCCTTTCCATTATTACTGCTACACTCAATAAGGTAGCAACATATGTGCTGTTTCTTCCCAGTCCAGAAACAGTAAGTGTTAAGTAGATGATAGTTTCAAAATGCAACGTGTATATCATATTTTGTGACTAACACAATCTCCCAATCAGGACATTTTGATCTTCCAGTTATAGCTAGGGACTTTGGCAGGAAATTATCTTTTTACATGCTCTCATAAACTCTCCGAAAGTCTGGTTTTGTTTCGTTCTTTCTGCTAAAGAACATCAATAGTTTCCCTTTGGTTTCCCAATGTATGTTTACCAAGCTGATAAAGACTGCAAGACAGATTGAAAGAAACACTTGGTTTATTTTCTTTTATTTTGGCAGTGATAAGAGTGTGGAGTCCATTTTGAAACCAGGAGAAAAATAATTGGCATGTCTCAGTTATTTTTTATACAGAGGCACACATGAATGCATGTACACACAGATTTTAGAGTTTTATATGGGTACCTTCTTGACTTGCAGCCAAGCCACATAAATGCAAGCCAGCCCATGTATTTAATTGTATCAGGATATAATGGCAGACAGATTTTCTTCCTTTCTATGCTGCAGCACAAGAAGCCTTCCTAGGAAAACTTGTTTTTTACTAGGAAACAGGAGAGTGCATGATAAGGGAAGTAAACCCCTTGCTTCCATCGTCCAACAGAGATTAAAAGCACAGGCACATCTAGATGATAAACTGAAACACAGTATCATGCCCTCCGTGTAATTTATGGAATACATGCCTCAACTAATAAACACCTCAGGGAATAGTTAGTGATGAGTGGAAGCATTAAGAGAAGTGATTATATTAAAATCAGGCTAGGCCAGCCAATGTTTTGCTTTTAGGTAAAGGCAACAAAACAGAAGCTACAGCCCAAAATTCAGAAAAATCTGCTGAACTTTCAGCCCTCAGTGTCTCTGCCTCCCTTTCCACAAACATACAACCCTCTGACTAAATTCCCATCAGGAAATAACAAAAAAATGTTTGGAAAACACAGGTATTACTGTTTTGTTATTATGGTCAACATTCAGCAGAATATACAAAAAAATACGCCTTATGCCTTTAAGGCTTAAAACTTACATAAGAGAGCAAAAAGGATTTCAAGTTCTTCATCCAGCATGTTGGGTTGAAGGTAAGGTCATTGCTTGCCAGAAGGCTATGACTGACTCTAATTAAACATTTTTTATACCACTCATCTGCGGCTGGGGAACATGTTATTAAAACACAGGAAACATTAATCTACAGATTAATGCTATAAAAAGAAAACTTTTACACAATCTTTACAATTATAAGAAGCTCACAAAACATTAACCCTTGGAATACTACAATGCCACCACCTAGTAAGAGCTCCAAGCGGATGTTACTCTGATAGTTATCTGTTTCTTCTTCAAGTCACACCAGTTTTGCACCAGTGTGAGGGCACTTATCCCAATACTGATCCATTATTTTGCCTCCATACTCACAGAACTTAAATTAGGGAATTGGTTATGTATATTTACTGCATTTTGACTATTTGGAACAAACTTCAAATGCTTATCAGAAAAATGGTGGGTGATCACTCTATAAACCCCTATGTTTCAGGCTAGTCAATAGCCCAGCATATACTGTTATTTATTCATTATTTATTTTTATCAAGCACTGTGGTCCATCTTGAAGCAATTGCATTGCTGTGTGAAGGCATCGCCACACTAGCTCCAGCTGCTTATGAAACCAAGTAATGTTTTGGGGTAGGAGGGTAGAAACAGAGGGGAATTTATGGATGGACACAGATTTCTATGCTGTTGTCTATTTACCAGAAGTATGCAAAATTTGCTGTTGCTTCTGGGGTGATATTTAGTTCTTGCACTGAATCCCCCCCATTTATTCTCTTTCCTTTCTGTAAGGAGTTATATATAAGTTCAAACCCCTTAAAAGAGGGTTTATAGGGATTAGAAATGCTGTAACTAGTAACATTCATTTTGTCTCAGATTTATAAATCTATTTACCTACAGAGAGCACATTCAGTATTTTTGTAGGTATGCAACTAAATTTGAGGACATTTTCTTTCTATTGGTACCTATATATGGATATTTATAGATGAAGAAGGAGAACATTTACATTAAACATTTTAATCTGCACTTTTAGAAATGTAGCACGTAGTTTCACCAGTAGCATATTATCACTGCTTTTACTTTTCAGGTTTTTTTCATAACAAAAAGTCTGTCATCCAGTCTTCAGTGTTACAAAAGCATTTAGTTAAACTAGTTAAACAAGTTCAGATTGTTGCTGGAACCACAGTGGAAATATTTACAGTAAAACTCACCTGGCTTCCAGTATTGTTCCAAAGTTGAAATTCCGCCCAGTCTTGAAAGTTCACAAAGGTTCATTAGCTTATTTGAGCAAAACCCAGGCTCGTTTTCAAGTCAGCTTTGGCTGATATTTAGTTATAGATAAAGGGCACAGTATGATAGTGATATGATTAAAATGGCTTGAATGAAAACCCTCTGTTCCCTCTCGTGAAGTGGAAGAGAAATATTATTGTTTTGGTTACCCATTCAACATGCATAAAATCAGCCACTCACTTTCGGAGGGAGGTTTACTGCTTGTGCTCACAAATATTCACCGAGCAGCCAAAGGATTTACACAGTCAGCTAAAAAATACAAAATGTGGGCAAGTGAAAGCATGGCTGGTTATTTAGAGAGTTAAAATGTCTCCAAAACTGGAATGAGCATAGTGTGTTCTACCTTAGCAAGAGACAGAAAGGGAAAACAGCATCCTCTTAATCCTTACAGACTTGAAACTCTATTCCACATCATTATCATCACTTGACGAATTTATAAATTAATTGTTCCTTATTGTCCATTAACCCAGTGACCTAGATTTTACTGCAGCTCAGATCCAAACAAAAATCTTTCTAATCAGATAGGAAGGAAAGATCCTTAATGAAGTTTAAGGACACTCTGAAACCTGGTCTGTCCTACCATGCCAGATTGCATGTTACTAATCTGCAGAGAGTTACAGATAGTTTTGTCAGGATTAAACAAGGGAGAAATGAGAAAGTACTATTACCTCCTCTGAGGCTTCAAATCAGTTTTCAGTCTACTGTGATGACCCTGGCCACCTTCAAGGCTCCCTGGAGGAAAGAAGGAAAGGAAATTAATAAATAGGGATTCATAAAGATGGCTGCAGCTCTAAAAAGCATCCAATGCTCTCTTTTTTCATCCGGTAGTATATTGTGAAGAAAGACTGCCTCAACCATATGAAAATATAATAAAATGCATATGTTTCTTTTATATATGGAAAAGGTATGTAATTAGTTTTAGTTTAAAATAAGAAAAATGGGCTGGATGAATGTGTGCTCACTACAAAAGAGAAAAGAGGACTTTTTTTTTTTTTTTTTAGAAAGGCTCTTTTAAAAATTCCTTGTAAAACAAGCAGATGGACTAATTTCACTTAAGCTAAAAATAACACACAAGTGGAGAAAGCCAAACTTGGGTCTCCCTTTGTAGGGAGTGTCAGGTATATATTTAGAGGGATCCACATTTTCCTTGGCGGCTTAGGACAGGGATCAAAGGCATACCTTTGCTGCTTAACAAATCATTATCTTTACCTTTACTGCTTAGGAAAAGAGGACTAGAAGTCTCAGCTGAGTATTGAACCTTCTGGTTGTCCACAGAGTTTTTAGTTCATTCCCTGGTTCCACTTTGGAGTCTTCCAGCTAGCTCTCTTCAAGACCAATGTGGAATTGAGAATTTTAATCCTGATGCAATCTGGATTCAAGGAGGGACTATTTCATGACTCTGGATCTAGAAGCTCTACCTTTGTATGTGCTTAATGATAAAAATACAACAGAATGGGCTTTTCCAAGGCATGGTAATGTTTCCAAGAGGCTAGAAAGGCTTTTAGGAAACAGCCTTGCCCTGTGCCCTTATGGGATCTTGGAAAACCTGGTGCAAGTATAATTTGTATATATTCAGATATGACCAAGTCCCAATATTACTTCTCTGTACTGCCCCTCTCTCTGACAAGTATGTCAGGAAATCAAGGAAATTTCACAAATTCCAGGTTTGATTGTGGATACTCTTTGATAGAGTGAATAATAAATATAAATAATAAACAAATATAATATAAAAATAATTGATTGAATAATTAATACACAAATAAAATACAAAAATAATATAAATAATACACAAATATAATAATTAAAAAAAATAGACCTTCTATTTAAACATAGATATGGTCTTCCTAAAAAAGTGGAATATACCAGATTTTGGGTTTCTCCTAATCAGTTACTTGTCATTTTTCTACTTAAACAAGGGGATTTCCCCTCTTTCAGCTCAGTCTGAGCTTTTCCTTGTATTTTCTCTCCCCTGATCTGCTGAGGAGGGGAGTGACAGAGCAGATTTGGCAGGCACCTGGTTTCCAGATCAAGGTCAACCCACCACACAAACCAAGCAACCAAAATCACAGGGTTAAGCATGAGGAGGAAGGGGAAGGGAAAAGGGAAAGGGCAAAGGGATAAAGAGGAAGGGAGAAGTGAAAAAGGAGATAGACCTTTTAGAGAGGTGGTAAAAAATTACTTAATCCTTTTAGTTATAAAAACTAAACCAAAATTAATCACAAGCTCAAAAATATAGATCTTCCATATTTATACCAGGTTACCCTTTGGAATACAATCACATTTTAAATCATGACCCTGAAGAGTAAATAGTACTAGGTAGTCTAATTTCTATTTATAATTTAAAGTATTTTGAAGTGAGCAATCCCTGAGTGAAGGAAGAATGTAAACTCAGAATATGTGTTCAGTAACATTTGCTTAGTGAAAAAAATCTTTAGAGTTGCTACTGGGGCTCACTATTAAAACTGAGTAGCTGGATCTGAATGATTTATGTGCTAAGTTATTAAAAGTAAATCAAATAAACGCATGGGAGCACCAGTCAGTCCATTTGCTCTCACTAAATCCCCCTCAGGTTATTTCTCATATATCAGCAGTGTGGTCAAGCAGATTGCAGAACTGTTCAAGTGTCATGATAATATTTTGGCATCTTCAATAAGCAGTGACAAAGGAGAAGACTTTTTACACTCTCAAAATTGTTTTGGAAGCATTTATTCATATAATTATGACAAGTCATGTTAATTGATGCTGAAGGACCCTTCTCATGTCACTTTCCTAAAATTAAACTTATCTTAGTGTCTTAAACATTTTCAGGAGACCCTATGAAATATATCTATGTACATGAAACATTAAATGCATTTTCAGAGTTGCAATCCTGCAGCCTTACTCTATTTTCTTCTTCCAAGTTTCACAGTGATTAAGTTTCAACATCAGTTTTCTTAATGAGTCGTAATATCTAAAAATGATTTTTCTATAATTCATGTTGAATCACCAGAATGGTTTGGGTTGGAAAGCACCTTAAAGATCAGCCAGTTCTAGGCTCCCTGCCATGGGCAGGGACACCTTCCTCTAGATCAGGTTTGCTCAAGTAGAATGTGTCCCTACCCATGGCAGGGACAAATTAAAGTTAACCAAGTTAAGAAGATTTAAAATATATCTTCAATCAAAAAGACTTACAGGCATCATCTCAGGCTTTTTTTCCCTATGTGACTATTTTGCACAGAATACTGCAAACCATACGTAAATTACATTCATTTTTGTAAGGATATCTTTCAAATTATGCTCTCTGTTGTGGAAACTTTCCCATACACAAAGAACTTCCATTATATTTTATTTTATTCTAATCCCGGTTATGCTTGTCAGGATTCATGAAAGCTCAGTGCACTCATTCAAGTTGTGAAAGAACAGATTTTAGAGGACTATGCCTTTTTGGACTGCTCTTCTTTCAGGTTCATCTATGATGAAATATATAGTTTAGGCCCATGTTGTTTCTCAAGGAGGCTTACTAAGAAATTGTCCCTATTTAGGATCTCAGCCAGCGAAAAAATTTCCCTTTCATATTCTTTCTTACTAGAACACCAAGATGTAAAATTCATCATATTTGCTGAAGGAATAAAACACTGTTTTTATGTATGAGCATGCTCTCCAATTAACCGGTTCCCATGGCTGTCATTGACACACACAAATATCACTGGTTTATATCACTAGATGTGTGTTCTGACCTGGAAAATCATCACCATTTCTTAATTGGGATGTATCTGTGAAACTGCCTTTGAAGAAGTCTACCCATCACTTCTGAAGACACATCTCACAGTGCTTTTCAGTGTGACCTGTTTATCACTATAAAAAAATGCACGATTAAAGTTATTTGTTTGGACATTATATTCCTACTCCAATTGTCACTTCTCTCTAAATTCACAGCTAACCTTCATATTCTGAAACAGGTTATGAAGTCTCATAGAGTTACTTCTGAGGACCAACACTGCCAAGCACTTATATTTTCTGTTATTTATTAATAAAAACAGGAGTTTCACATAAAAAGAATGGTAGTACTCAGTGTTTTCTTTCCATATAAAATGTTGACTTTCTTAAAAAACAACAAAACCCATAAATAGCCCAACATAATTTTCTTTCCAGAGAACCTCTCCTGGTATCCCATGTAAATCAAGTTGGTTGATTTGTATTCCCAAGTATTAGGTTCTCAGCTAGACTGCAAAATACAGGTTACTAGGAAGCTTCATGAGGGAGTCACCATGCTTCTCTGAAGGCCAAAAAATGGCAGATGAAAATGGCAGTACATTTATGCCAGCACATGTAGCACAGACAGCTCTCTTAAGGAATCCTCACATAAACTGTGGCCAAAAAAGAGATGTCAGACAAACTTTTCAGTATTTGGATTGCGTCTAAATCAGCAGACAATACAGAGGAAATATTTATGCTGGGAAAAAGTACTTATTTTTAAATAGTTTCCATTTTCCTGTTAAACAGAATGTCACTTTCATAAAGTAAAATACTCATGCTAATGAGCCTTCTGACCAACAGGGAAAGAGCGAACAATCAAATAGGAGATTATTCTTATTGATTCTTATTTCATTACACTTGAGGAGTAGTCTGCAGATACCATCTGCAGGTAAATCCTGGAATTAAATAGACACAAACTGCAGCCCAAGACCACCTCTGAGTGCAAAACAGTCCTATCTATTCCATTTTTTCCAAGCCATTTTCAAATCCCAGAAGAAATTTTAAAATCCTCAAAAAATAGTAATATAAGATGGAGAAAAACAAATAACTGTTTACTAGTGCTAAGCTCCTTTCAGATGCCATTTCAGATTCTGAAAAAGCTGACTTGCATTAAAACAAACCTGAATTTTTTTAAAAAAATAAGTTACCATTGGGCATTACAAATAATATATAGAAAATTCGGTAAGTCTTAGGAAGTTCTGAGGAAAAGTATGAGTTTTTGTCTCAAAATACAGAATGTCTATTCCCCTTCCTACAATCAGAAAAGGTTAAGTTATTCTTTGAGCCACTTATATTTGGGTCAGCAAAGTAAGAGCACTGCTAAAATGCAAGGTTTCATCTTTCAACAGGAAATGTCTGCCTGGAGTAAGATTTTCTTTTGCAGCAGCCTCGAGTTTATGGTAGCAATCACTTACGCTGCAGGGAAAGAGAAGGAGAAAACAAGTACTGGGTATTGTACGCAAAACTTGACAGAAAAGCTGAACAACTTTTTGAAACAGGCTGTTTCCATTCCAGAGGGAAAGTGGTAGGTGTTCTCTGACACTGCCTAGTTTATTTACAGAAATGTATAAGGTGTTCTTTTCTTGAGCACAAGTAAAATCAAGAAACAAGACACAGTTTTCCACTCCCTTTTCCAAACCTTTCTTAGTCTAAACACTCCCCCAACAGCTGTTTCCTCAGGGACACCTTCTCTATGCTACACTAAACTCTGTCTCCTGTCCTTTTACCAGCTCCTACATCAGAGTCTTTCCTCTCTTCTGCATCTCTCCCACAGATAGGCAAATAATCAAAAAACAGAGGCTGGGAGAACAGTTCTTGCTTCCAACTGCCTTCAGTGGGCCTTTCCTGTGTCCTGTGAGGAGACAGGACACAGGAAAGGACACCTGTATGGGTGACTGCATGTCACCCTTTTGAGGGGCAGCAACATCTTTACAACTTTTCATTTCCTTTGAGGCCCTAAAATTGCACTGGCCCACTAATTCACATAGGTCTTCAGGAAACTTAATGTCTACTGTAGAGTATATTTTTCTTATTTTCTTCCTTGCATTTAAATAATCTTTACTATATTTTAATAATCCGTTTTCAAGCACTGATGATCAGCAAGAAGATGATATTCCCCAGAAAACAGGACAATATGAAATAATCAGAACACCTAGAAAGAAACATTACATTAATATCTACCACTTGGTAACATGAAGAAAAAAAATTAACCAGAAGGGAATGCTGTCATCTGAAAAATTCAGATGGTTAGCCAGGAAAAGCCAAGAACCTTTTCAGAGTCACTAAGATGAATTGCAGATTTCTGAGGAGCTCCCACTCTCTTCATCGATTTAGTGGTTTCTCATGCTAACAAACCTCAGAGCATGGGGGGTAAGGCTCTCTTTCATCAATCACCTCCAAAGCACAGGTACAACTGGTGTCTGTATGGGCATAGAAGAAAGTGAAAGAACACCATAGGTAATTTTCCTGAGGCAATGGTATTTTGTGGGGTTTTTTTTTGAGCCCCAAAAGCAACCAGTAGTCTCAACTTTATATGGATATCTCAAAGTTACAGTAGCAACAATAGCATTAGATAATTCTGACACACACAGAAAAAAAAAGCTGAGGTGGAGTTACCTCCACTTTCAGGGTGGAAGTCCTGTTTAAGCCCTGCTGGACTACCAGCTCTTTTCAAGCTTTCTGCTGAATTTATATTGAGTGCTAATGATTTCCAGCTAATTCCAGAATGGAGTTAAGAGCGTACAATAGAAACTGACCTTTGCTGTCCCAGAGGAAAAGAGGGAGTGAAATTATTATCTGAGGCTATTTGTTCGGTCTGAAAACCCACTTAATGGATTAATAAATCAAACAGTGAATGAAGCAGGTTTAGAAAGCAGGTGTGTGGATTCTAGTACTAAATAGGTGTTTCGTGTGAGAGAGCAGCGTGGGTTATGTTAGACTGAATGAAATCAGCTGAACTGTATCCTGTAAATCCCCAAAGCAGGATGACATTTGTTCTAACTTTATGATCCCTTCTTGTAAGAACACAGTAAAACACCCTTGGACATGTAGCTTGCACAAAATGTGTCAACCTAACGTAATATTTGGTGAGTTTTAATGCAATACACTAATAACCAGTAAGTAATGGCATGAGTGTATATAAAGGTAGATCAGTCAAGGGCTGCCAGGAAACATCAAAGACTGCTTAGTGCTCACATTTAGGATATTTTCTCATTTAAGACAGAATAATATATCACTGAACCGCCTTCAAAGAAAAATGATGGACAGGACGAAAAAAGCACTAGCTTGCTAAGGAAAATTAAAGTCAAGTGAAGCCCTAAACCTCCTTCTTTCCTGTCCTGCCTGTGGCATGGCATAAGAGAACTCCAGAGACAACTGCTTTTTCCAGGGGATATTCAGCTTACCAGCAGATGTAGAGAAAACTACCACAGGAAATGCTGCAGGAGCCACACACATCATCCTAAGAGTGTTTCATCAGTCCATTGGTAAATCAGTGGTCTTCATTAAAAGAGTGATATATAAAAGGCTACCAGAATATCTGTCCTGGAATATTTTAAGATGTTTTTGTCAATTTAGGGTTTTTTAATTATTAAAATATTCCAGACTGGAGTTTTTGTTACAAAAATGGTAGATATAATAGAGAAAAACAAACTTGCTCTCTGACAACATATAATACTTTAGTTTATGTAAATTTGAAAGGCACTGCATGTTACAGTGTGCTGTAGTGTACCACAACACTCTGAGTGTTCACTCAGCAGAAAGATTTACTCACTACAGTCACATTTTTCCAACTTTTCTCATTACATGTTCATGTATTACAGTGGAATAAGGCCAGAGCCTGATTCTATTTCGTGTTAAATAAATAAACACAGAACAACTAGGTAGCATGCAAACTTATTTTTCACATCACAGATCTCTTAAGACAGACTACATATGAATGTCCCCTTGCCCCTAGAAAACTTTGTAACAGCAGCCTGGAATATGATTCCTGTGGTAAAGCCAATTCCAAACCAATATGCGCTGATATTATCACTACAGCACCTTCCTCCATGCAGTTTTGTCCCAGACAGTATATTTTTGAGCTAAATCCAAAAATCATCCTGGAATAACATTTTCCAAATGTTTTCCAGTCCATAACAGGCAGTGTCTAGTAAAGCATTTAGTATAACCTCAGTAGAAGGAAACCTGTACTTCCAGTAAACCTTTCTAAGCATTCAGAAAATATTAAATTGGAAGGAACTGTTAGTCTGTTGGGATGTGATAAAAATTCAGTATTAACCTTGACAATTACAGAAGTTGCTTAGCATCAAATAAAGTCAGGTGCAAAATGCTTAGCTTAAATCAGGAAAATTGTATGCACAAAGCCAGAATGAAGAATGATTAAGCAGCAGCTGTTAAGAGGTTTTAAGGAACACCGTGGATCACAAGCTGAACGTAAATCAAAGTGTGTTTTGTGGAGAGAGGCAGGCATCACATCGGGATGTGTTTTACAATATTGCCTATGAAAGACTGGAGATGGAGCCCTTCCTGTGGCTGTGCCAGGAGTTTCTGGACACCTGCCCTGGAAACACCAAACTGGGAACAAAGTTCACCATTCAGGGAGTCTGCAAAGGGGTGGTGAGAATAAGTGATAAAACAAGTAGAAGAACATGAGGAAACAGGGGAGGGTGAGAAAAGAGAAAAGTCTGAAGCTCCTTAATTAAGAGAAAACAGGGTAAAACTGAGAGCAGTGTTCAAGTAACAGAAATTAGAACAGCTCTTAAACCATTTGGACTTCCAGGAGTAAACAGACATAAAGTTATGGAATTAAACTTCACCAGCAAAGATGAGTTATACACTGGGGGGAGGCTAATAAAGCTATCAGGCAGGCCCAGGGAAAGCATGGGCCCTCCATCACTGGAAGCTCTGAAGACGAATGTGTTAAGAGACACAGACGTACTTGATTCTCCCACTGGGGCACCTCAGCAGGCACTTTCCAGCCTTACAGTCAATTATCTTGTGATTCTACAAAACTATTGCCATCACAGTACTATTCATCTCTTTAGAAACTATGCAACCACTACTGAAATAGAATAAAGAGAGAAGAGGGGGTGATGAGTTTTTTTAAAAAAGTTTCTTGTGATGGATGTGAGTCCCTGATAGGCTCCTAGGTGCCTATTAAGGAAACCTCCAGACGGATACAAATCTAATATTTCACATTTTATCTTCTTTTTTACCCTCACTATGATTATTTAGATTCTACTTTGTTTATACTAATCTTACTGCATCACATCCTCCACAGCAATTTTCAAATACATCCCCTCAGAAGAGCCCAAGAGATCCCCTGCATGATAAAGTAGTGCCAGGAATCTTTTTCTTCTTCTTCTTTTTTTTTTTTTTTTAATGAACATGTTTTTGAGTTAATAATATGCTGAGGGAGCAGCTGCACTCAGCAAAACTCCAGCTATAAAACCCTGAAAAGCTTGTGTTTCTTTCACATCATACTGCAGCCAAGCCAGCTGAGCCTACATCTGCCTCAAATCACTGGCAGGTAAAGTTTGTGTCTCACTACAGGGACGTAGTCCCACTGGGTTATATTATTTATTTGAAGCAGAGCAAACTGAAACATTTGGTTTAGCTTGAAATCATGTTTCTCCCCAAAGTTCACATGAATTTCAACAGACTTTTTTTTTTTAACTGTTTTGTTTTGATGTGTCTGTTTTTACTGCATGTGCTGCATACTTGCAGCCACAAACAAAAGCCATAAAACTGATGGGAGATTGCCATGGCCTTTTGTGCTGCCATGTGCTTCAAGGACCATGGCAAAGAAACATGATGCTTGTGTTTGTAAATTCTAGAATACAGAAACTCAAGGTGGGCAGCACCAAGACCAGTTTGAGTTAACAAACACTAAAACTGGTGGGGTGTGCAAACATATAAAAGCAATCCAAATATCTCAGCTTTTCTGTTGATCAACCCCTGATAGCTTTTATTAGTTTTGACATTCCTCTTGCTATTTGCATCCACATTCCCTTAAATCACTTCTGTTCCCATAAATCCCTTCTGTATTGCCAACTCTGTGCTGAGTTTGTCTTTTCAGATTGTCATTCCAAACAAATGCTGTGAAAAATTGTTTTCCAAGCTCTTAAATCACACGTGTACATACCACCCAACTGATTTGGGGAGTATTGCTCTACCAAATTGTAATATTCAAGGTTAACAAAGCCAGTTAAAGAAAACATTGAGCGTAGGTTTTATGAGCTTTCTTTGCTCTACAATCCTCCCTACTCATCCTTGGTGACCTTCCTGCTCCCACCTCCCGCTTTCACCTGCTCTTCCTCATGATTCAGGAACTTCAGTCACACAGATTTGAAGGTTGGCTTAAATAAGTTTCTTTCAGCAGCCCTCTCCAGCTTCAGTGACTCTTTCTCCTACCCAAGAGACATCAGATAAAGCTGTTTAAGGATTATTCTGATCAGTTTATTTACAGTTTTGAAATTATACTTCATGCTTGGCTTTCCACCTGAGATTTCTATATTCTGGAGTCACTGAATCAATGCATTTAGTCCGGAAAAATCATTTAACATAGGAACTTCAACAATTATCCTGGAGGAAATAAACATTGGTAAGTTTGACCATATCAGTTAATTACAAATATCAGAAGACTCTGATGGCAAATATTTTGTTGCTTCTTAACTGCTTTGAGAGGAAAAAAAAAGCAATTATTTGGGAAAAAGTTTGAAATTAATGGATTTCATTATATGAATGAAAGCAAGAAATTAGTGCCCAAGTCCAGTGGAAAGACACAAATAAAATACTTGCACATGGAAAGAGAACTCATTTTCCTTGTGTTTATAAATAAAGCATGTAAACAGTTGATTTTGGACTTTGTAACTCAGTGAAAATGTGAGTCAGAAAGTGTGAATTAATGTCACCGGATGTAACCACTGACCTACTTAAATTAAGAAGACAACTTTGACATATTATCAAGAACAACAGAGTACAAATGAAATCCAACAGAAAATAAATTTTCTATTCATTTTAAAGCATTCATATGATCTCAGTTTTCAAAGGAGACCTCCCACAGCTTTTCTCTGACTTTCACAGCACAGTAATTCATGACACAGGGATGAATGACAGCTCTCAGTTCTGCTCAGAGCACTCACAGTGGTGACCTGTAGGCCAGTGCACCTGTGACCCTGCAGTGAAAAAGTCCCAGAGATCACAGCTCAATCGGCTGTGCAGACGTTAGTAGAAAAAAATAAACATCACAGACACAACATGAAAACTGCAAGTATAATTTGGCAAACATCAGCATAAAAGTGCCAAATGGTCTCTCACTCTCATGGACTCAAAGAAATGTCAAGGACTCAACCAGTCCTTTCCTTAGCTCAGGAATACCGTGAGGTGCATTTTGCTCATCCTTCACACACACTGATCCTCTGAAAAATCTCTAAGGGGTAAAATCCTATAGTCTCTCATTAAGGATTGTTCAAAAGCTTAATTATATGCATAGTTGTCCACAGAAATCCAGGTGGGAGATACTTTGCATCATTTATCATCATCTGACATTTTGGCTCTTCCCCTCTTGCTCATCATTAATATCACTGCATTAACCATAGGGACACACTAATCCTTGCTGATAAAGTCAAGAGAAAGGTCTTATTACCCTACTTTGTATCCCATATTATTCCTTCAAAAAGTATCTGTAAGAAATATTAGACTTGACTTTTTTTTTCTGCTTCCACCACCTCCAACTAATTCCTGATATATTTATAGAACCATTGCTTTATGCCTCTTATGTAGACTTTCCTGATTAATTGACTTATGCTAGGGCATCTGATTTTATTCCTATAACCCTGCACTTAAACTTTTTCATGATTCCTTTTGGATTTTCAGGACCATGATTTATTACAGACACTTCCTCTTCTTGTCACTTTTGAGATTCAGGTTTGCTTCCCAGAGTGTTTTTCTCCTGGTTTCTTTTCCTTATTTTCCTTTCGTAGACTTGGAACATTACAACCCTAATTTTGCTAAAATAGGCTTTCTTGAATCCCTGAACTGTCTGATTGTCATGGTTTACATTTTTTTTTTTAGGATGGGGATAAATACTTATTAAGGATGGGGGTGGGTATTCATTTTGCAAATAAAAACATTTCCAATATGACATGATTTCTTCTTTAGTGCAAAATGGTGACATGTATCTCACTGCCCGATCCCCTGAGTTTGTAAAACTTCCTTTCAGGTTGTAACTCACATATGCTGACATAAAAAACCAAACAAGCAAAGGCCAAGGATGTCTAAGAGACAGTTCTTAGAGATATAAAAGGAGAAAGGGCAAGGTAAACATTGCCTGACAGATCCTTCCCTGACTACCACCAGTGGATTCACAGTGTGAATTATAGAGCACTTGCTGTAGTTTGCTTCTTAAATTTCAAAAAACTTCTTTCGAGAATTCAAATTGACTGTACAAAAGGTTTATGGTATGTATTTGCCTTCATACACATGAAAAGATACAACAATTGCACAGATGGGCAGTTTCATGTGCTTTTCATTAACTTTTTCTTTTTAAACACACCTTCTTTGCTCAAGCTAGTTTCTGCTGGTTTTGTTTTATGACATGATGGTTTATAAAATTTCTGTCAAACCGTGTTACTGTTTGATCATGTTAAGAACAATCAGGGTAAGTGTTGCCAGTTACAGTTTTCCATCCCAGCTGAGTCACAGTGTACATATGGTGCAAGATATAAAGAAACACAAACACTGATTAGCGTGCAAAGTGCAACGTGGAGGTCTTCACTATTCATCATTAATGTCAGAGTGGATTTTCAGCATCAAGAGACTTCTCCCACAGCCATAGTAGTTTTGCACATAACCACACAAAGAAAGCCAACCAGAAATTATGCAACATATGTGAGCATGGTCTTCAGCCATGAACACTCCTTTGCAGAAAAAGATTGTTCCCATCATATTTTCTTGCTAACTCCTCCCAAAGGTTCAGGAAACGTATGTCAGAACAGCTTTCCTTAATTCAGAGCAAATTCAGAGCAGTGAACTTTCCAATGCGTTTCCTGGAAAAGCTTCACTTCTTGAAAATGCTGATGCCTCTGCCCCAGAACACCTGAAGCCCTCTCTTTAAATCTTGCCACAAAAGAGATGAAGATGGTCGCTGTCATCTTAAGACTTCATGTAATCAGTGGAAGTGAATTTTAGGGAAAAAAGAGGATCTCAAAAAAACAAAGGCCAGCAAACCAATCTCCTTAAGATCCTAGAGGTCTCCCAGTTCTCTTTTGTTTTCTTGTGTTTCATAGCCAAATGTCCAAGCATTCTTTCTGATTATGCTTTGCCCTTTTTTTTTGCCTTAGGTGGGAAAAATCTAAATTGAGACTAATCTCTACATTTAAAGACTTATTTGATACTCACCCAGGAAATTCTCTGTGTACTTAACCCGTTCTGCATGTGCAGACATTTGCTCGATGGCCTAAAAGGCATCTCTTCAGCAGGAACTTTCAGAAGGTGAATCCTCATGAAATTACTCACAGAATCACAAATTTTAAATACCTTTCTTGCCAGGCAAAAATCTCATTTCAAGCAGCCAACGCACTTGTATGCTTGACAGGAATGAGCAACAATTTATAGCACATTGCCTGCTTCGCTGGTTAATGTAAGAAACTGACACTTAGACATGTCAGAATTCATACAGAGCCGTGTCACCAGAGGAATTGTTTAGGGAGCACTGCAGCAGGCACAATTCCATCATAATCTCCAAAACTTGTGCATATCCACCCCTTCCACAGGCAGTCTGCCTCCCTGAAATCACTTAGGACCCTCTCAAGAAGACCCTTTGACTTTTGGGAGGATGTGGAAGGTAGAAAGTTCACAGGCAACAAATTAATAAAGAAGGCTCTCAAATGACTTCTGTGCCAGATGATGTTCTTGAAGTGCCCGATGAACTATAATCAAATATATGTGATCAACAGAAGGTGACTCCAAATATATGGAAATCAAATAAAGTGGCATGTAGTCTCATCACTTTGCCTCATGAGCCTCATGAGCCAGACCTCCCAAGTTAAGCAGTGCTGAGCCAAGTGTGAATTTAAATAGGAGATCCTCCAAGGAAAACTGAGTGCATGTGCTGAAGGAAACAGTGCTGGTAGTCCTTGTCTGTCTGAGTCACTACTGAACTAAGGTGCTTGCATGATGCCAACTACACAGGACTGAGGCTGTAGAAGAAACTCAAATCTTTGAACCCTAGCTTCTGGAGCTTATTAAAAGTCCCTCAACAGTATTTTGAAAATTAATGATGTCCATGCAGCCAAATTTCATGTTAGATAATTATAATACAACAAATATCCTGGCAGTTTGGAGTGGATACAGCATTTTCTTTCATTTCCTTCCTATTAAGTTTCACGAAGTATTACTGTAAGGAATTGCAAAGTTCTACTCAAGAGGTGCGTTCACTTATGTTCTAGTGTTAAATAAAAAAAGATTATTGCATATTGTGCTGGAATCACATTCATTATTTTCTTAAGCCCCCTGTTACTTCTTCTTTGTAATTTGCTTCTTACTCACAAAGAGCATAGTAAGCAAATCTCTTTGGAAGACTTCACAATGCATGAAGCTAACTGAGTAACTCGTGATTCTTAGAGAAGTTTCATCTGGAAGGCTCCTCAGGAATTAATGTAGTCTAATGATTTGCTCCAACTAGAGCCAATGCCAAAGTTAGGTCTGGGTGCCCAGGGCCTTGTAGTTTACAGGCATAAATAATATTGTCCCAATTTCATATGTCACATGTGGAAAAAAAAAAATAGCTAGGGAGGAATTTTTGTTCTTTTCTTGTTTTGGGAAAACCCTGTGCTCTAGCATTCCACAAATTCCTTTTCAAAATGTTTCCCCATTTCTTTCGCACTTGAAAGTTTTTGTGCATTCACAGCCTAATTCAGTGTGACAATAGTTATCATTAATGCCAGCAGCTCAGAAAGCTCACTGGCATGAGTCTGTGAAACATACAGATGAATTCAGGATTAGAGATAAAGAAAATATAGGTAATACCCTAAAACTTTGAGGCATGGTCATATCGTCAAGAATAGCAAATGAGTTTTTGACACTCTGAAAACTGCTGGTAATTTATTCCCATGACATAGGTGTTAAGTAAATACACTCATATTTCTGGTGCCAAGTGTAATGCCAATTACCAGTAGATTGAATTAGATTAGTAGATGTTCCTGAATAGAAGACACAATTAGCAGTACCTCAGGCAAAAAAAAAGAAGATGCATGAAGAGAAAAAGGTGGGAGAGAATTTTGTATTCCAAACACTACTGAAATTACTTATATTCAGTACATTTGTTCATTACATTGCTGCAATGCATGGATTATTCATTTGCTCATCCTTTATTAGTCCTAAAAGTGTTCTCCTCACTGCAAAAGCACAGAGACAATCTGGGCTGTAAGCTCTATCAGCCAGACTCGGAGGAGCCAGATCGCACCAGGAATCTGTGGGATGGGATCATTCAGACTGGTTTTGTGCACGGTTGCGTGCATTTGCTGCTTAATAGTTCTTCAGATTGCTGTTACCATGGGACAAAAGGAACTTTTTAGGAGCACTTTGAGTGAGAAAAGGATGATTCCTTTGGCTATGACTAATGTATGATCATTAATACCTAGCCAGAACTATTTCCTGACTTTGTACTAGGGGGAAACCTGGGGTGCATCACCTCTCTGACCTTCCTGTCCTGGCTGCCATGGAAAGAAGGGGAGAAATGTAGGCCAGAAAGACTGTGTATAGTGCAAGACAAGGAGGGTATGGCATGCTACAAACAGCACTAGCCCATACTCAGATTTTGTGAGGACTGGGGCACTGATAGTCTTTCTGACCATGCAGCCTAACAAGGAAAATGAATGGAAATTATTAAAAGTTACAACCAGCCCATGGCACAGACAGGTAGTTCAGCTCTTCCCACTAACACAGATAACTAAATCAACAGCTGTGACCAAAGTGTGCCTGAATCCAAATTTACTCAAGTGAAAATATCTGATTCCATCTCAGCTTCCTCACATCTGTGTAATTAGGCCTCTACTTCAACTTGCTAAGTCCATGAAGTGTCATTTGCATGAGCTCAGCAAATCTTTGGGGCACACCTTCCTGACAGCAGCCACAGCTGACCATTACGCCTGCCAAGTGATGACTGCCAATGCTTACTACTTCTTACCTTTTGTGCCATTTGGATCTGGTTCTCTTCTTCATTTCTGGTCTCCAACTCCAAGAAGTAACGTGTAATTTATCAGCTTTAGGGAAAATATATGTGATCTCATGAATCCTGGATGTTGTAAAATATTGTTTTGTTGGTGAGGAGACAGAGGTCTGTACACCATTAAACTAGTAAAACTCACAATTTTCCAGGGGTTTGCCAAGCAAGTCTTGAATGCCTCAAATCTTCCACAGTCTGTTTGATATATCAGGAGGGAGACACAGTAAACTATCCATGAGGGTAGCTAGCACTGATCATAGCATCAAATGCATGACATTTATACACTATAAACTCACTTTAAATACCCTGCTACAAGTACTGTAACATTAGGGAGGGCAAAGTTGGAGAATACTGATTGTGACCATGTGTAGAACAAGGATAATTTCTTTTTAGCTTTTTATTTCTGTTCTAATGCAATTCTACCACCCAACACACATGCATATAGATTTCTAAAACATTATCATATATTTTAAAAACCTGCCATAAGCAAGAGCCAGAAAATTAATAGGTGCATGTTTGGTTTACCTCTTGTTAGAGGTATAAAATTCACTGAGGGTTGGGAAAACTTATATTCTTCATGGATTCACATGAATTCATGTTTTCCTCTCCACCCCAGGGTGCAATTCCAAAATTTATTCCATTATAATAATGTGCTGTCAATACCTCTGTTTCCATATTGCAGAAATTGGCAGCCTTCGGAAAGGAACAATTCAATCACTGCCAGTACCGTCAGAGGGTCTCCACTCTTTGCTGCTATGGCACTGAATAATCTGAGGAAAACAAAGTTACAAGGGTGGCAATGAGAAGGGAAAAAGACAACTTTCCCTTTACATCTGAGTTTAGTCACATTTTCTTTTATGGTTCTTCACTGATACAAAGGCCTTGTGCAAGGGTTGTATATTGTGGTTGTGAAATACTTGAAAGGCAGAAGTGAGACATTCACCTTTAAATTTCTGCATTTGGTATTTG
Organism: Phainopepla nitens; assembly: GCA_013400175.1. Lineage (NCBI taxonomy): Eukaryota > Metazoa > Chordata > Aves > Passeriformes > Bombycillidae > Phainopepla > Phainopepla nitens. The sequence continues at coordinate 1,825,484 of VXBQ01010227.1, forward strand.
CTTGCATCTTTGTAATCCCACTAAGAGGAGGGGCCTACCAGGAAAGGGAACTTCACAACCATCTTCTGCTCCAACCTTTATGACAGAGACTCATAGTCCTTCTCATCCATCATGTTCAGCTCCAACTAAAATCCCTGTCAAGACAGCCATAGCATGCTTTAATCCAAATTGACTGTGTCTTGTTCTGCTTCTTAAATCTATATGCAATTAGATTTTCTATTCAAGTTACCAAGACCTTGGAGACCTTGTTATTTGGATGAGTTCAGCAAATCTCTGAGGCTCACGCTCCTGACAGCAGCCACAGTTGAATCTTATACCTATGAGAAAATGATGATTGACAACCTCGGTAATGACTGAAACATAACTCTAGTGGTTGCACTTTCTCTCTCTGACACCCCCAGATAGTTATTCAAATAAAATTTTTTTCAAAAGAGTCTGAAGAGAAAATCCAAGCACAGCTGACTGACTATTGCAAAAGCTACCTACCTTGTAACATCTAGCTCCAAGTGCATCATTATATTTGTTATTTGGGCTAGTGATTATACTAAAATAGTGACTCTTGCATTTCCTGTGAAAAACTGCAAATGCCTCTGTGGCATTCCTGGAAAGAAAAAAAAAAATCTGCATGAGTTTCATCTCTTTTCTTCCTTTGTTTTTATCCCTGTCATTGTTTAAGCCCAGCCAGGAACAAAGTCACCTGCTCACTCCCACTCCTCCCTTGGTGCAAAGAGAAGGAAATCTGTAAAAAGTAAAACCCACAGGTTAAGAAATGAGAAGTTTAATAATTGCAATAAATTCAATAATAATCATCATAATAGTAATGAAAAGGGAGACAACAAAAAGAAAGAGGGGAATAAAACCCAAGAAGACGAGTGATTCACAATACAATTGCTCACCACCTGCTGACTGAGGCCCATCCCACCCCCAAGCACTGATCAGCAACTCCCAACAAACTTCCCCAGTTTTCATTCTGAGAATGATGATATATGGTGTGGGATAGCCTACAGAACAGCCCTTTGACCAGCTCAGGTCAGCTCTCCTGGCTATGTTCCCTCCCAAGGCCTTGTGTACCTGCTGTCTGGCAGACCACGGGAAAATTCCTTGACTTAGCAACAAAACCAGCAATGTGCTAGCAGTGCCATTCTCATGCTAAAACCAAAACACAGCACTAGGAATAAAATTGACTCTATCTTATCCTAAACCAGGAGAATCTCCTATCCTGAAGTTTTGTGGTCAGGCCAGACTTGGCATGCAGCATCTGCAGTATTGGCTCCATCCATACTGAAAATGTGCATAAAAAGGACTGTTAAAAAGGTGAGAGGAGAGCAGATTTTGGCCAGCAGCATGTTCATCAAAATGCTGAACTTCTACCCTAGGAAAATGCCACAGAATAATTCATCATGAAGCAGATGTTTACACTTCTCCTTACTCAATTTTCTTACCTTCTGAATGAGGAAGAGCAGAGTCAGAGCCAGAAACTGGTCTTTGAGTTGAGATATGGCATGTATTCCAAACCTGATGACTCAGTCTCAGAATTATTCCCTCTGGGTTTAGATTTTAAAAGGTCACTGTGGTCTCTGCCAGCTGGTAATGTCAGAAACAACAATATTGCTGTTAATGTTTAACAGGTAATACCGCTTATTTCATGGAGCGGGTTTTGTTCCGGATAGGGATTTAAATTTATTTGTTTTAATGACTTAACTTGTTGACAAATAAACATTTGACAAAAAACGTATAATATAATCCTGGCAAAACTACACTACGCCTTTAGCTTTGCTTTAAATTTGAATTCAGCTATTTATTACATCACCCTTTGCCAGAATTGGGCAGTAAACTACTTTCATCATCAGAAGAATGTTTCTATTTAAAATTTACGTTTAAAATTGCAATAAGATGCTGGATCTCATTCTGTTGGAGGAAATTGTATTGCATTACATTAGCTACGTTGCTAGAGAAACCCATTCTGCTTCCTGTATCAGTTTCAATTATCAGGGTGCATTACTCACCCATTTTTATCATGGAATCTTAAAGTTATTGTAATTCCGAGTGTCACAAACCACAGCTACAAAACAGATTGTTTAGCTGTTAATTATTTGAATACCGCATCCTGTGCATAATGAATTTCTTACCTACAGTCATGATGTATTATTGACAGTTTGGAAGACTAAATCTATTGCTGCCCAGCATAATTCTGAAATATAATTTATAGTGGTTATTTGGAGAGCTATATTGAGTACATTAAAGCCATATGGTGCTGTGGTTTCATCCCCAAGAGATGCCTCATCAGCTAAGAGAAGCATTATGATCAATATGTATATTACTCATTTTTAATAGAGTGTACTAAGCTGTAGAAGATTATTGTTCCTGCCAGTTACTTGAAAATATGAGGTGCAACAATTATTTTAAGATTGTTGGAGAGCTACAGTATTCTCAAGATATAGAAAATATGTCTTTGTTTTGTTATGCTTAAAACCTGAAACATTCTCTAGCAGCTGAAATCCCCCAGAAAATAGTCTATCTAACTTGAAAAGCTAAAACCTATAAAAGGTAAAAACCTTATTTGAGCTGTAATGTTCAAACAATTTGCTAAATATGGCTTCTAGGAAGGGAAAAAAATGAGTTAGAGACAAAAAGATGAGAACATTGTTTGTCATTTCTCTTGGCAAAAGGGCATAGCATCCACCACAATTATGCCTATTTCAGTGTTAAAAATAAAAAGTGGCAAGTATTACAATGATTGTTGCAGCCTTAGCAATCAGAGAATGCTGGGATTTTTAAGATTCATGTTATATATTCCTCAGTACATTAAGAAAAATACCACATAAATAGCAAGTATTTTATTAACCTCTGACCTGGTGGAAGCCTTTGCAACTGCAGACAAAGTAAACTGCACTGCCTAGCTAGTCATGCAAAGCCACAGGCATGAAAGATGAGCATAAATTAAAAAAAAAAACCAAAAGAAAGCAAAACAAAACAAAAAAAACCCAAAAACAAACACAAACAAACAAACAAAACCCAAAAACAACCATGAAGCCAAAATTCAGTTATTCCATCAGAAACAGCAGAACTGCAAACATTACAAAACTGAGTGGGAAGAAGATGAGACAAGGCCACATTGAGGGCTGGGAGTAGAGACAGGGAGAATAAGGAGTGGAAAAGTCTGTGCACCACTGATGACCCAGAAGGTAAATACTCAGATCATAGTACAGGGCAATTCCTCCAAGTCTGAAGACATGGCTAAGGGACAGGATTAGGGGGGTTTCAGCTGGGACTAGATGGAGAGTTTAGACTTAAAACTATGTCAAGAAATGCATTTGCACGATGCTCCACCCAAACTAATAAATCCTTCAGTGACATTTCAGGTCTAGCTCTTTGAATGTTGTGTGGAACTTTCACTCATTCCTGTTTTAAAATCAGATTCAATGAAAAACTTTTAAACTGAGTTACTTCTTCCCCTTGCACTGGGGAGGATTCAACACAGCTCAGCAGTCAGTTAAGCTTAATCAACTTTAAACTTCCTTTCTAAAAGAAGTAGCTCCTTACAATTAGATGTAACTGTGTGCTTATAGATTCATCTGTACTTTGTTCCAAGAATTTTTCACTATTTCTTTGAATACTTGTTTCAGTATTTTCTAAAAACTATCTACATGAGAAGAAAACCACTTTCATTCTGAAATATTATCACAGAAGCATGCTACCAGGATATTGAAAAAAACCACAGAAGCATGATGAGAGAAATCCTCATGCCCTCTTTAGCCTGTTAAAGGCCTCAGCTGGACTTCAGCTCTCATGATGCATGATGGCCCTAGGTTCTTCCCATTTGTGTGTTCCTCACCAAAATCTTCAGCAGTCAGTGATCTGCTATTTATGAGTCATTCACCTACCCTCTGATAAACTGGGGATGCCACAAGTCCCTGGGAAGTTTAGCAGACACAAAGGACGGGGCTGTTGGATCAGAAATACTGTGCACTTGTGAGGACAGCTGTAGCTTTTCTGAGACAGCTCTTTTGTAGAGAAAAGCATTCTCCAAGCCATCCTATTTAGATGTCCCAGAAACCCATCAAAAAACTGGAAAACCAGTCTTACAGACAGTGGAGCTAAGGCAGAGTTTCTAAGCATGCATGCGTTTTTTTCAAGTAATTTACATGTTCTTCCATAATCCTCAGTTTTATTTATTTCCAAACCTTCTCTCCCATCTCTTTCCTCCTTCATGATCTATATGTTATGTTAAACAATTATCCCTAGCACATTTTTTGCTTCCCCTCTCAGTTCCAGTTACATTATTGATGCCAATGCTTTTTGTGTATTCCTAATCTCTGTTTCTTTCATCATGCATCTTGCATTCATACAGACGCTTTCAAGTACGTATCAATCCTCTTTACCCTCCCACAACAATACTAGTTCTTATTCCTATTTCACAAATGTTCTCTCTTAATATTTTTTCCTTTCTTTTTTCCTCCTTTAGACCCAGACTGCCAGTTTTAGTGCTGAATCCCAGTTCTTCTGGGACAGATCCCTCCCTTTCTCCCTTCCTCCCTTCCTGCTTTGTTTTTACCACTCAACATTTATTTCTGTGCCAGAGCTAGAGGTTCTTTATCAAGACCTACCTCCTGAGACAGTTTAATGCACTAGTGCTTCTTCTCTTCTCTTGCTGTGTGCCGTGAACAATTCATTAAATAAGCTTAAGTAACTGTTGCATTAATTGCCTCTGCAAACTATTTTGAAACCCTTCAAAAGGTTTTAATCTACCTCATGTCTATGCTACCAAGTTTTCCTTGTGACACTAGATGTGTCACAAGGAAACTGCAAAAAATGTTTCTGTTACTCTTTTTCAAATTAATTCAGGAGTAAAGCTATATTTTGGACTGGAATAAGTCCAGTACTGTTATTTTTGATGATGGACAACACTTTCTTCCTCTGGGAGATAAAACAGTCAAATTATAACAAGCTGTTTTGCCTTACTGCCTCAGGCTGCCTCTGGTCCAAAAGATGAAATCATAACAAAGCAAGTGCCTCAACTCACTAAATAATCAAGCACATCACTTCTTAGAGGGAGGAGTAGAAAGCTGCAGGGTTAAAGAATCAAAAAGCTTGCAAAAAGCATCTGTATACATATGGCAGTAAGTCTTGTTGAAGCTTCCCTCTCTGTTTAAAAGAGAAGCAACAAGTCAGGGCTGCAGGCAAACAAAACCCGATGTACGAAACACACCGCAGACATCCATTTGGACATACTTATGGCAAAAGACAGAACTGTCATGAATAGACAAGGAAAACACCACAGAGAGAAAGTTTATACGGGCTCTGGGATCTCACCATTTCAGGTACTCTAAACTGCCAACCTCTTTTCCAAATCTTTCAGTGGAGGCAACATTTGACTCTGGAGAGAGAGAGAGCCATGGGAAACACAGCTGATAAACCTGGAGGAAAGCCTTTGCATTGTTACACAGGAGAAAAAGGATGAGATGGGAAAGGCACAATTGCCCAACAATGCCAACAGTGCAGCTCAACTGCATCTTGCTAACAGAGAACTATAATCGTGTCTGACATATCTGGTGAGTGCTCAGAGTCCAAATGAAGTGTTGAAACACAACACAGTTATAACACAAAATTAAGAAATTTGCATAGAATTTAAGAAAGAAAAGGCATATCCCAAACACCACTGACACTTACTGTGATACATCTAGTCATATTTCAAACTATAATTGAAATATTTTGTGCTACCAAATACAAGAAGGAACATCACTACAACTGGCACAGATGGCATGGATGTACCCCCTAGCATTCCTAGTTCAGCAACTGTGAATGTTGACAGGAGAGGGATGGTCTTCAGAGGCTCACATGACCATTCTAAACAGAATTTCTTCCTCTGCCTATTTGATACAAGGCCCTTCTTCCATTTTCACATATTTTAAGAGAATTAAAATCAAACAAGCATGGAGCATGGAACTTGGAGATGAAGTTGAATATATGAATAGTAGCTTCCACTCCTAGTGACAAGGCTATGCTCAAAAATTTCCTCTTTATTGGCTGGTCTGAATTAGCAAGTCAAAAGAATTACAGCATATGAACAGGGCAGAGGAGAACTGCTAAACTTGACAAAGGCAAAAATAGACTTTTAGAGGCCAAAAGGAATATCACAAGCCTGATATTAGAACATTAAAATCCTTAAGGTCGGTATCTGAAGTATAGGACCTGGAATCGCTCACCATCTCCTGGTGCCAGATGTATCTTGACTCTATTTTGCCCAGGATCCATGTCCAGATGAGGGCTGAGCACATGTCACCTGCCAGACAACATGATTTCCAAGGGAAAACAATTAACAAACCTTGTCTCAAGACTTCATACAGATCAGATTTACCATTCCATCTAGACAGAGCCTTTAAGTTGTCTTAGTAATGAGCCAGTTAATTAAATCAGCACAGAGACCTTTCATTGCTGTTAACCAGCCCAGATTGCTAGCACAGTCTCATTTTCCAACATGAGCAAACCCCTGTCCCAGCTCCTGGGTGCCCTGAAACAAGAAAGATCCTGAGAATCTATTAATTATAACATTTTATCTCAGTTACACTTGCATGAATCTGGAGTAAATTCAGGGAAGAAAGTGGAGATATTTCTGATTCCAAGCCATATAATTCAGGTGAGGGTCTGACCACCCAATATGTCTGCAGACAAACTCTTATGCCCTCTTAGGCATGAGTTGCATTTGTTTAGGCAGGCAGCTCGCACCTGGCTGGTCTACAATTTCTACTATTTCCTTTTTTCCCCTGTCAAATCTTCCTACCCTCAATAGATGCAATTCATGTTCTTTTGATGGATGGCAAAGAGTAGGTTGAATTCTTGTCTCAGTTTTTTGTATAGAGTTGTTAAGCATCAGAAAGGAGGCTAGCCAAAAAAGCACTGCATATCATCCTGCAGATCATTAACTGGAAACATAATCTGCCCCACTCTAGGTGTCACATCCAAGAAAAGACCACAGAATTAGAAGCACAGTGCTCTGAGCAGGGGAGTACTCCGTGTTCCTCTCCTTGCCCCTTGTGCAAGCATTGCAGCCAGCAGCCAAGCACAAATCAGCATTTTACACAAAATGTCTCAGAACCTGATAGCAGATCCAAACAGCTATTCAGCGTCACGCACCCTGAAGTGGTCATGTAATTTATATATTATGATAATCTGGTTTTCATCTAACCTACTAATTCAACTGTTGTTTCATTTAAATAATTGGCAATCTGCCTCCCCACCCATGCTGAAGAACATGCACACTGTTCTCTTGCAAGAATATCATTAACCTGGACAAAATGACATGAAAAAAGAACAGAGACAAATTTCCAAGGAAAAGAAACAATATTCACTTTCACAGGAGGTTATCTCCCATTATACATTTTAATATAGGTAAAGTTCTGAACATTTAGAAGGAGAAACTATTTCTAACACTGTTTGAAAGGATTACTTTCAACACTTTATTTTAGGAAGGGTTTGGAGTTTGTTTTTTGGATTTCGTTTGGTTTTTTAAACATATCTAGAGTATATCTACAGTAATGAACCTCTTTCCTAAAAGTCTTACATACTGCTCTGGTGAGACCCCACCTGGAGCACTGAGTACAGTTCTAGTTCCCCCAACATAAGAGAGACACAGAATTCTTGAAGCAAGTCCAGATGAGGGCCACAAGGCTGATGAGGACGGAGCACCTGCCCTGTGAGGACAGGCTGAGAGAGTTGGGGCTGCTCAGCCTGGAGAAGATTGAGTGGAGACCTCAGAGTAACCTCCCAGTATCTGAAGGGACTACAGGGAAGTGGGAGAGGGACTCCTCATCAGGAACTGTAGTGATGGGACAAGAGGAAATGGCTTCAAACTGAGAAAGGGGAAACTTAGGATATATATAGAATTTGTTTACTGTGAGGGTGGGGAGGCACTGGAACGGGATGCCCAAGAGAAGTTGCCCCATTCCTGGAAGTGTTAAAGCCAGATTGAGTGGAGCTGTGAGCAACCTGGTTTTGTAAAAGATGTCCGTGGCAGGAGGGCTGGAATTGGATGATCTTTAAGGTCCCTTCCAACCCAAAATATTCCTTGATTCTATGCTAATCAATCTAGCAACGGCTATCAAGCATCTACATGGGACTTTCTAATCAGCCACAATAAAGACAATGAAAATCACAAGGCCACACAACACTGCTAGGGACATTTCTTCTGTCAAATATTCCTTGACCTGGCTCTGCAAGGCTGTCCGTGTCCAGCCTTGTCTTTAAACACTGCTTGTTCTCAAAGAGTGCAATGCAAGCGGCATTCAGCATTTGCTCATTTTAGGCATGGTTTGCCTGTGTCCTGTAAGGCTGGGGCAAGTTTCCTCTGTATCCAAAATCTCCCAGTTTTAGGTTACCTCATGATGCAAGTGAGGTTACAGCATGCAAACAGTCAGTGCTTTCAGCTTGAACAATCATTTATACAGAGGGGACACAGTCCCTTCCACTTTTACAGCATTTCATACCATCAGCAAGTACAAGACAGTGAAGATCCCCATCCACAAAATGCTATCAACCATTCTTACCCCAATTACAATGTTTGTGGGGTTTCTTTCAGTTTTCCACTTCAGTTTGGAGTAGTCAGCCATCCTCACAGAATTACAAGTAGCATAAAGAAGCCTCTGTCCTTTTCAGCACATGAACTAGAGGGTATAAATTGCAATTAAAAGGCATACTCAAACCATTCTCCACTTCTCTTGTTCTGTACCAGTGCACAGTTATTCTATGTTGGTCTTCACCAAGAGATGCAGTGCCATGGAAGGAAGCAAGAGAAGTTAGTAATGACAAGTTCTTCATTCAGATATTCTATTAAGAATATTAAAACAGTGCATATGTTGCAGGAAATTATTTACTCAATTTATTAGGCAAGAGTATTGAATATGCTTTCATATTTGTAGTAAGTTGTACTTTTTCCTTATGCATTAGTTAAAAGTTTTTAAAAATTGAAAGATGAATGGAATGAAAAGAGAAAAAAATTGGGTCTTATTCCAGAAAAGAAAAAAAACATGCAGCTCAGATTTCCTGTTTATTTAGCACAGTGATATTTTCATAGCTCATTTCAAATTTTACGAATTGTCTTTTTTATTAAAAATTTTCAGGCCAATTCTGTTAAATACAATAACTGAAAAGCTTCCACAGACTCACAAATTTTAAGAAATTTTTGTTTTCCTCATTAAAATTTTCTTTTTTCCTCTTGTTTCATTTCCATCATATAATTTAAACCAATGGGTGGAAGTTCTACTCCTAAATAAATCTTTTTTTCCTTATTACTTCCAATATCACATACTTTTCCATGTAGTGGAGCTATTCTCATTGTAGGTGGGTGTGTGAGGTTTGTCTTTAACTTAGATGTTATTTTCTTCAGCCTTCTCATCATTTTAGGCTTCCTCTCAAGTCTTCGACTTAGATCTAGGTACACTTATAAGCCAATCTGACTCTTCAGGACTTTTAGAGTCTCAGATACAAGTAGTGAAGCACATTTGCTCACTCATAGAAGTCTGAGTCATAGAAGACTGAAAACAGCACAGCACAAGGAGCTGAGTTTTGTTATTAATTTTAGCAAGACTTCAGCTAAACTTGGAACTTATTTGAGGAAAGCCTTAAACTCAAGGGTGGCAGATACATACAAATTGCAGTGATGTGGAAAGTAGTTCCTTACTTGAAAAGAAAGTAGAAGATACTTTCAGTGCAGGAGTTGGGTACCAACACTGAAAGCATTTTACTTCTGAAGTAGCCAGGCAGCTATGTTTGGGCACAGAGGGAAATTCTTTATCATGCTGCTTTGTGAATGCATTTCGGTGGGATCTGGGTGTGGAGAGGGTAGATTAGGCAATGGGGGCAGCTGGCTGTGCTGCCAGTGCCCATTGTCAAGAATCAGACACAGGTCCTTCCCTGAGGAATTTTCTGACATGAAAACTTCAAGAACTTAGGGGCACATGGACTGAGACTGAGCTGAGATTGCCATGGAAAGCACTATGAAACTCAAGTGCCAAGCCTGCAGGCACACCATGGGCTTGGATGTCTCCTGGGCACTGAAACTTAGGGTTTAATATAGCCTTTGGGCTTTGGGCTTGCTTTTCATGATGGTCCTCAACTGTTCCATAGCCTTTCCATAGGGACTTCAACTTCTAATGCCCTCATGGTTTATCTCTGGTTTCAAGCCCTCAAAATACACCAGATGTGAATACTCACAAATAAACCCATTTATCTTGGGAAGATGAACCAAAAGCAAACATGAAAATAACCCTGCATATTGGCTAAAACTTCCCTCTGGCATCTCTCTTTGGAAATAAGAATTGCAAGACAGGAATTCTCCTTTCTTATTCTTACATGCTAAGCTAATTTTTCTCAGTCACATAGAAAGGAGTTGAACAGGCTATCAATATAGCTTAATTATACTGTCAACTCTTTGCTTTCTGCTGAAGCAGTTGGGATGAAAAACTGGTGGGTTCTAATCACAGAGATCTGCCTACAGCTCCTTGTTTGCTTTCCCCTCTGCAACACAACAGCTTGTTACTGTGGCATTATGCCGAATAAGCACATATTTCTTAGTCCCTCAATTCCAAGCCCTCCACCTCCTCTGGCTGGGCTTGGTCCTGAACCATAACTGACAACTTCTGTAGTGCTGCAAAGGCACTCATCTTGTTCACTCAGCTCCTGTTCTCCTATTTCCTGAGCAAAAAGTCAGTGCCCAAGAGCTTAAATTCCCAATCTCTGTTCACCTGCAAGATACCAAGAGAAAAAGCATAAACAGTACTTGTCCTACCAACCACCATATACTGCAAACAATGCACTGCAACTATGTCATTAATAGGATTTATTAAGGTTGGAGAGAATAACCAAAACAACCTATAATTTCCTTGACAGCTTCAGCTGAAGGGCAAATTTCTTCTGCCTGTTCTGCACTGTGGAGCTTTAATTGTATATTCTGTTCCCAGAGGGCTAAATTATACTCTCAGTTACAACCATGATATAATTAAAGTTAATGGAGTTGCTCAGGTCTAATTGAGGGCGTAGTTTATTGCAGCAAATGTTACATTACAATAAATCATTGAGAAGGATTCCAAGCTTTATATATCACTCAGTTTCCAGAAAGAAATCTGAGTTTAAAGTCTTTAAATAAAGCTCCACTGTAGTGGATAATTGCACTCAGCAAAAAAAAAAAAAAATCAATGACTATACAGTAAGTAGAAAAACACAGAGTAGCACATTCATCACTTCTCTCAGCTTCTATAACTATCCTATTTTTTGGTAGTTTGTTTGGTTTTGGCTGTGATTTTTTGGGGAGATTTTTTTGTTTGTGTGGTTGGGATTTTTTAATATTTTTAAAATTGTTATAATGCAAGGAATCCTATTTACAAACAGATATCTGATAAAGAAACAGTGCCACAACATCCCTGCTGTGCACTAAAGAAACAGATGTTAATTTCTGCTTGTATATGCATGCAGAGGGAAAGGTCTTGTCCTCATCTCAAATATGTTACTGTACAGCCAGCAAAGGCCTCATTCTAACGCCTGTGGACAAAACCAACACAGTTGAGTTTTAACCCAGCTAGCATGGCTGCTAGTAATAATAAAACCAGGACAAATTTGCCCATTTAAAAGTCATCCTGTGGTAAAGTGTGCCTTTAGATTCAATATTAGCTGCATGAGCTTTGCTAGTATTCCCACAGTGCCTATAGCAAACCCAGTGTTTTATGTCTCTTTTCTGCTATTACACCTTTCAAAGTAGAGTGGATAAGATCTGGAACAGGCAAAGTGAAAAGTTTTAATGTTAAATTGTCACACCAGTTGTCTATGTGAACCTGACTGGAAATCTTTATCACTGTTCTTACAGATAATCTCTTATCTCTACCAGAGTTCTACAGATCTGCCTTTGTAACCCCTTCAATTCATCAGAGGCACATTAATCTAAACACCATTGAAATAAAAACTGTGCTTCAAAATTGATAGATAATAGTGAGATTCGAGTCCTTAAATGTGGTTATTCAAATTAACTTTATTAAGTTAACCTTAAAATTAGCTGCTTGCATTCTCATAATTATGAAGGATATAGAAAAGATAACAGAGCATTTTTAATGTTCAGATTTTATAGCCAATGCTCGGAAAAGCCTCTCCCTTTCATTTAATTTTGCCTCACATTACCTTTTTGCTTCACGCTGCATTTTAACACCTTTAGAGACAGAGCATTTAATTTCCGGGTCTGAAATACTTTGTGCGTTTGTGTGTGTCTGTGTGTCTGTCTGTGTCTGTCTGTGTCTGTGTGTGTGTGTGTGTCTGTGTGTCTGTGTGTCTGTGTGTGTGTCTGTGTCTGTGTGTCTGTGTGTCTGTCTGTGTGTGTGTGTGCGCGCGCGCGCAGCTGTGTGATGTCTTTATTCTCCTTATCTTAAATTCTCTTTATGTGTTTCTGGTTTGAACAAGCTGTTTCAGGAACTACTGTTGTCAAAAAACACTTTCTCTCCTCTAGGCTTGGTATAACCACAGGGAGTCTTAGGAGTCGAAACCTTGTCCTCAGCTATTAAATAACTCTTCTTTCTTTAGTTCACCATTTTTATTCTCTAACCATTGTTTAACCACACTGGAGTTTTCACAATACAGGCCGGGATGCGTGAATTACTAACTTTTTTTTCCCTTTTTGTGGGGAGCAACACAAAGCATCGGCTTATAAAAGTTAAAGAAGGATTATCTCCTGTGACTGCAAGTGATAATTGTGCCATTAGAGTCGTTTATCCCACGCTTATCCAATGCCTAAGGGTCTCCAGCTTTCTAGCTCTGGCTCACTTGAACTCTTCTGTTTTATTGCCTGAAGCCAGGGGAAAAGCAGGTCAGGATGAAGGTGAGTCTCTTAAAAGCTCCACTCCAGCTCAGGTCAATATTTAAGGATCCTTTCACCAGGGATCTTTCCTCAGGTAGTCTGCTGGCCAGCAAATTGGAAAGCATATCACGTCTACTTATGTTTTTCCCTTGATATTTTGTACTGCCTCACATCACTGTATCTTTTGAAGATTTCTTATTTTAAGTAGAGCCAGCAGTTGGAGACTGCCTGTCTGGTTCTGCCACCACTGAGCAAGCTTTCAGTCCTCAAAGGTATTTTAGATTAGTCTCTCTCTCTCTATATATATATGTATATAAATATGTGTGTCTGCATATATGGAAAAAATATAAATAGATAAATGAAAATGTATATAAGCAAATAAACTGAGACATTACTTATTTAAAAGTTATGCTTTTACACTGTTTATGTCAGAGTTGATTTTTTTAAACTTCAATTCCTTCTTTCTTTCCAGGTCTAGACTACCACAGAATTATGTACCGTTCGCCTTCAAGTTCTTCAGTGCTGGGGTTTTTTCAGCTTTGCAGAGATCAAAAGTGGCTTTCCAGGGTTCCCTGCCAGCTTCCTTTGGTCTTAAGAAAATTGATTTGTGCAGCTCTAGTCATGTTCTTGTTGGTAACAACAAAAAGCCCAATTAGTTTGTTTTAGGAAAGGAGTATACTCATTTCTTCCTGACGGGCTGAAGTACATGACCATTCTGTTGGCTGGATCCCTGTCTGTCTTGAAATAGATAAACATGGATATCCATCATGGATAACATTTAATAATTATATAATATAGAATATGGAATAGATGATATAGACTAAAAGATGATAATAATAAAAATAAATATAAATAGTTATAAACCTAACAAGGATATCAGGTGCACATGAGTAGCCTACACCTTTCTTGATCTGCAGACACACCAAGAATGGCACTGCACAAGTAAGCACTGGCCCAAGTCAACAGCTGAATCACATGACCAGTCAGAAGACTGTGCTGGCAAAAAAAAGGAAGAGGAATTCAAATGTCTGGCTGTGGAAGGAAAAGAGCCAGCAGCAACTGCTAAAGCCAAAATCAATGGGCTGCTCAGGGATCCAGCAACACGGCTGGCATGAGCTAGACCTGCTCCACCATAAATTAATGAGTCCTCTGGGAGCTTAGTCAGCTACTGTCCATGAATCACTCCAGGACCTACCATTCCCCGCCACAGCGAGTCTGCACATTCTGTGGCTTTTGATCACACGAAGATTTTGGTCTGTGACTCAGGAAGAAGGAGAGTTAGCCTAACCTCACACATCCAAATATCACACACATCTTGCAGCCCATGTCTTCCAAACTCGATGGAATGAGTGAAATCAGATATTCCTGTGTTTAGATTATTTCAGGCAAAAGCACCACTTGGGAAGATTCAGCCCTCTTCCACTCTCTAATATCAACCACACAGTGATCATGACAGCAATCTTTATCTGAATACTTTTAGCAGCTGTTTCCACAAGACAGTTTGGGAAATGGAAAGGTATCTTTTAAACTGATTGTTTATATCAACATTTTTTTTGAGGGATCATCTTCATGGTAAGTCAGTGCTTCAGTGAACTTTACTAAAGATTGGCATAAAGAATAAAATATAAATACATGGAAATATTCCTGTTGGTCATTAAACTCAATTAAGTTGTTATAGTATAAACTTAATTGGAGCTGTGGCGTTTTGCACACAACCATACAAGAGGTATGAAAAATTAAAGGTATAGGAGATCATAAACTTCAGGTGTGCACTCAATTTCTGTGCGTGCCATTATATAGCATTTTTTAGGAGAAACACATGACGTGCAATTACTATAGACACACTGTTTACTGCCCAATGCACATTTGATTCATATTTTCTGGAGAGTTAATAAGCAATAATAATATGTATAAATGGATTATAATGGGCTTCAGAGATCATATATGGCTTTAGAAATTTTTCACAGTGCTGCCTGCCATTCCTACAGACAGGAAGAAATTATCTGCTTTATTTACTTTTTTTAGTAACCATCTATTTATCCAGGATTGTATCAGACAGTTGCTGTAATGTCTAGCCATTTTCCAGGGAAATTATGTGTGAGCTTGCCTTTTTTTTTTAACTTCTGAACATTTTTGAGCTTTTCATCATCTTACAACCAAAAGAGCACTTAGTCTAAGGATGCTTGAAAGGACTATCAAGGGAAAACTACCCTGAATAATTGGGTTCTTGCATTGAGTGTCTAGAGTGGTACATGTGCTGGTCATTCTTATTTTGTCTGGCAGCAAGTTCCACAGCCTGAGTCCAGCTCCTGTGAACATTTTGTTTCCTGTGGTTACGAGACTTTTCTTATGCTGTTGACAGCTTCATTTTTTCAGAGAAGCAAAGCTGTAGCATGAGGTCATCTTGGTTCATCTGCTATCCCACAAAAAAAAGAAAGATTGGAAAGAACTAGTGTACAACAGAAAGTATTGATGTAAATTAGAGCATACTTAGACACATAATGTGTGGCATATTATAATATATAAAAAACGTGTTTATTCATTTCCGAGGAGAAAAATTATAATGCATTGATTTGCAAATACAGAATTAATACCAATCATATTATGTGATTATTCTTTCCAGTTTTATACAACATAACAGGCAGCAAAATCAAATTCTGTTCAGATGAAAAGTCATACAATGAATATACTAAAATACATCTCTCATCTTTATTCTAAGGCATGGTGACACATATCTTAAAACAACACTCTCAGGGAATTATTTATCTTTTTCCAAGATTCTTTATCTTTTAATTATGTTTATGCAAGACCTGCCTTGTACAGACACAGTATCATCCATACTTCCTGCTAAAGCTCTTAGTCACCATAAAAATTGGAGAAATTGTCATTACTGCTGTTATTATTATTGCCACTGTAGGAGAGTTTCCCACAAGCTCCTTCTTTTCTTCTGCTGTGCTCGTGAACCTTTCTACTTTGACTGAAATACAAAAATGGGACAAGACAAAGGTGCAAGGCATGGGAAAGCATTCTAAAATTCTTAGACTGAGACAAATTCCTAAACTCGGGGTATCAATGAGAACTTCACCTGCAAGGAGCCAGGATTTCACCCTGCCAGCTTCCCCCACCTTCTACAGAGTCTGTTGTAACACAGCTCATGCCAATTCCCATCTCAGTATCTACAGTTTAACAGAGCATTTAAGGCACCATCATAGGGGTTAGAAGTTAAGGGAAGGGCTGAGCCCATTCCCACAAATGGATTCACTGGCTCCTCTTTCCCACAATCAGAGAATTATAGAATATCCTGAGTTGGAATGTACCCATGAGGACCATCAAGTGCAACTCCTGGCTCTGCAGAGGCTAGAGAGGGAGGCTGTCTAGGGAATGTACTTATGCCATGGCACTCTGTTCCCAGAGGCCCAGCTGAGCTTCCCAATTTCAAGCTGAGCAGCCAAAAGGAGTGTGGGTGAGATGAGGCTGCACTGTTCATAGCATCCCTCCAGGCTGCACAGTGCCCTCTCAGCTATCATTTCAATCAAAACAAACTCTTACCAAATGAATAGCTGCCTTGACTATTTAAACTGGTAACCTTTTCCTAACATTGCTGCTTATAATTAGATTTCACAGAAAACCAGACTGGTGGGTTTCTCCGAGCCTGACATTTTTATCATGTGAAATATGTTGGATCAGGTAATCAAAAGGCCTTAAGGTCAGGTAGCATGACTGAATTGCTGTTAGTAATTAAATGTGCAATAAATAATAGTATCTCCTGTAGCTAGAAAAGACCATGTAGGTAGCTTCGTGCTCTGTTTTATAAATCATATTAAAAAAAGTGTAAGGGTTGTTTTATATTAAACATGGTGGTTATATGTGCCAGAGATTTATTAGTCCAGTCTGTCTTATGGTGAGTGGCTGCAGTCCAGATTCATGTGGTAGAATAATAAAAATTTTTAAATGGCTGTAGAAGTTGATGGACCAAGATGGAGTTAGTTACTCCATTGGCTGCCTGTGATGTCATAGCCGTGGCTGCAGCCCCGTATACGTTTACGAGAGGTTTATTCCCCTTAATTTCCACCTATACCATAATAACAATCAGATATTCAAAAGCAGACTGTTCCTAAGAAATCACTAAATTTCCCTGCTGACTGGAGTCTTTCAGCCCCATCTACTTCACCCTGAACCCAGGGTCTGCAACTGTGTCCCTGAACTTCTCTGTTCCTCAAGGCTGATCTGTCTTTGCCTCCACACTTTGCTGGAAAGCAACAGCTGTATTTAGGGTTACGGTTTAGGCAGGCTATGGAAGAACTTTCTGTTCCAAGCACTTAGCACGAGACCCTGCAAACGCTTAAACACATATATAATTTCCCTTTTGTAAGTAGCCTCACTCACTTCAATGTCACCATTATATGAACAAAGTTATAACCCTGCTTAAAAGTTTTCAGGAGACTTACTACCTATATTTTCAGAGGCCAAGAATGCTGACGGCTCTTAAAGAAAATAAAATGAAATAGAGACACGCATGATTTGGACTATGTTCACAATTTTGTCTAATTGCTTTAATCAAATTCCCACTAGGCATTGAAATTAAATTGTCTACGTTAGCTGAATTCCACTGGTCATTACTGGCTGGCAGTGGTTGATGTATCAGATTTTCTATTTTTTGTTTTTCTTATGCATGGGTGTATTATATATAGACATTACTGGAGTGTCTGGCAGTCTCCCAAAGAAACTGCCTTAACTTCACGGTAGGATTTTTTAAAAATACACTGCTTGATGTTTCAAAATGACTGCAAATTCAAATTTTGGTCTGCCTTTTTAAGACTTTCTATCATGCAACACCTGTTACATGAATCTTGAATGGTACCTTATACTTCTATCTGCCTGCCATGAGTAGGCAGATAGGTGTACTTGTACTCTGCTCCATTTGGGGGGATTTCCTTATAAATTCAGAATTGGAGAACCTGGTCTGCACTAAGCAAAACACTATACTGAAAGACACACCAGATTTCTAGTGCTAAAAACCCTAGCTACAAAAGAAAAAAAAAATTGATTAGTAGTTAAGTGAAAAAAACCACAAAGACCCCAAGAGCCAGAGTTGCTCAGTTTTATGTTTTGGTTTTTTTTTCTTTTTAAAACTCCTTTGTTTTATAGATATGCTTTCCAATTAGCATTACTTGCTATAAACAATACTTTACAGGTTCTTTTCAATAATCTATTTCTTAAAAATTTCTGCAATGGTTTTGTGGCGTTGTTTTTCTAGTCAAAACTGTTTCCAACCACAGTAACTATAAAACAATAAGATCCCTGTGACCAAATAGTAAAGGCCTCTTCTGTCAATACCACATCTCCACATCCCTGAGGAGCAGGCTCTTTGTCTAAATTGATTTATAAATGATACTCTGGTGACGGAAGTAATAGTCTAGTAGCACTTTAGTCTTAATGCCATAGTTGTATTTATTAGTTTTGGCTGTTTGATAAATAAGAAGAGGTTTCAATTTAACATAATAGTTCTTCGCCTAGATAGACAGCCATTACTGCTACAGCCAAGTAATATCCCTTCCCATGGGAGACCCTGTCAAAAAGGAAACAATATCAATTTAATTATTTTGTTTTCTGAACACACTGCAGCCTTGGGTATTGACTTCATGTTTTTCTTCAGTAAATGTAGCACATATTATGGCACCAAACTTAATGAACTTTTACTCTTATTTTTGAAAATGAGAACTAAAAGATTCTTTATTAAACAGACACATAAAGAATTGTATTAGCTTTCTTCTACGCAGCTATGATTTTTCTTCCAGCTCTGTAATTTTGTTGTAATTTTAAGCCATACTTTAGCAAAACTCCAGGGATTTTACATACAGGGGTGTTTAATGCTCCAAATGTCTTTAGCTGTGCATTACTAATCACAAAGGATTTGGTTTTAAAACTGTTCTTTTAAGCAGTAAGATATTTTCAGAAGTTACCAAATAGAATAGAAAAAAAAGAAAACTGGCTAGAAAAAAAAATACACTCTCCAAAATATATTTGAGAGGCCTAATTATCACGCATGATCTCCTATTAGAAGGTTAGTAATAGCAATAGAAAATTACTCTTGGATTATTGTTTCCTGCGCAAGGGAGCGTTACTCCAAGTGTAATGGAGACAAATCCAGCGCTCGGTGAGTGCTGAAATGTTTGTGACTGGAGAAGGCCAGGCGTTGGAGCTGACCCCACAGTCATGTAAAAGCCTCAGTGAGACCATGTGATTGCTGTGCCGAGCGCGTTCCTGACAGCGCTGCAGACGGACACTACAGGGCTGGTACGCCAAGTATCAGCAAGATTAATCTCTCCTTGCGTTCACTGGGATGCCACATCACATTGATAACAGGACAAATGACAGCCTGTGGTGATATGGTAATCTCTGTGATATAAATGCTTACAGTTTGGAAATATTCATGTTTTAAGTGGTAGCTGTATCTACCATTATGGCTGCCAAAGAATTCTTTTCATCTGTTTTCAGTTGCTCATGAGTTTTCTCAAAATGGAAATTTTAGCCTGATATGTTCCATGCCAGTTATTTTGCTTAGACTCAGAAGTTCAGGATAGACTGGTGAAATTCTTGAGACCTATCTTGTCCAGAGTTATCTTTATTCTCTGTCCCAACTCCTTTTTGAAAAGCTGTAGTGCTATTATGCTATGAAGAAGAAACGGAATTTATAGACTAAGATGCATAGTGCACTCTTGGGTTTCTGCCTGACAATCTGCCTGAACTGAATACAGTTCAGGCTTAAGACACATTCAGTAGAGCTTCTTAGAGACTATCTATGAGCAATTTTTCACAGACAATTTGCTAAGAGCAAGCTGCAGCTGCCAGCAGCCACCAGTATACTAAAAACTATAGGAGAAGACCTGGGCTGTACTGTACAACTTTCTACTGAAAAAAACAGCAGAAGGTTCTACTACTCACTCTCATCTCAGAATAGGGCATCAAATTGGGAGTAGGAGATGACCTTGAGCTGTAATCCAGCTCTTTGTAGTAATTATACTTTGAGTACTATGAAAAAAGCTCTCATGAACAGATCTAACTAGTATTTTTATTATTACTATTACTTGCCTACAGTTCTGTAAGCCCAGAAAATTATGACTTTCCACCTAGAAACCCAAGGGAAAGAGTGTGAGATGGGGCACTCAACTAAAGCAAAAAGATCAAACATTTTCACAGAAGGTAGACTTTCAGTGGAAATTCCATTTGGTCAAGAAAATCAATTTTCTCTCACACAGCCAACTATAAAGGAAGCAATTTCAATCAACTCTAATTATTCCCCTTTGCTAGGAATAGATAAATAGCAACTGTTTGGTTTTATTAAAGAGGAAGCTGAAAGGCTGCAAAGGAGAAAATGGCAGGACTGTAAGCTGAAACCACCTTTCTAATATGATTTGTGACTGCCACACTTCTTTTAATCATCTGTTCCCTGGTAAGCCAGAAATACCATCTTCTCCATATCCTTCTCCCAGGAAATAAGTGATAGGACAGGAGGAAGTGACTTCCAGCTGCTGCCAGGAGAGGTTCAGGTTGCACATCAGGAAGAATTTCTTCATGGAAAGGCATCAGAACAGGCCACCCAGGGAAGTGGTGGAGTCACCATCACTAGAAGTGTTCAAGAAAAAACTGGACATGGCACTCAGTGCTCTGGTTGAGTTGACATGGTAGTGTTAGGTGAGAGGCTGGACTCTATGACCTTGGGGGTTTTTTCCAACCTTTATGATTCCATATAGATCTATATAGGCTCTATGATTCTACGGTGATCACTGTGCTCATCTAGTTCCAGAATGCAAACCAGCGTTTCTGGTCCCCAACCACCATTTGCTGCCCAAAGGGGTCCACATTTTTGGACTGCAACCTCTCCTCTGCAGTATTTTATAAAACATCATATTTACTACAAAGACCAAAAAAAAAAAAAAAATCTACAAAACAGAAGGGAAGTCAGCTAATTTTCAGAGAGTTGATGATTTTTTGCTTATTAAGCACACATTACTAAATGTTATTACGTGATTATTTCTAAAAGCAAGAAACTCAATTCTTAAAAATATTCATCAAAAGAAGAGTTTCATTTGCAAAATCCAAACTTCAAAGCTTAAAAAAAAAAATCTACAAATAACCTTCCTGTGCATCCACTGGGGAAGATTCTGCAAAAATAAAATCTACCTCAGCAAACTCTAGAGGATGAAAAAGTAGGCATAAAGTCATCTAACCTTGTAATTTGGTTCAGTAGATAGAGAACATTAGGGATGCAGGCAGGGTAGAAGAATTGCTCTCCAGTGGAGTATCTTTCTCTTACCAACTCACTTAGGCTGGCTACCCTCAGAGATACAATGGATCCAACCAGATCTGTCACCGGGAAAACTAATTGGAAGCATCAATCCACATGTACAGTACAAGTCATCATGTATTTCACAAAACCTACTCGAGTTGCACTCAAACTGCTCTAAACCCTTCTACAGCACTCCGGCACTTCCAATATGATTTTTGGAAAGAAGTCTGTAAAATAAATGGTAAGTGGCAGACTGACATATACGATCAGCTACGTGCATCAATCAATCCAGTGACTGGGTATTTTGAGCTATTAGCCAAAGCCCGCACCAAACCCTAGAGACAACTGCTCGAAAAATATTATCACAAAGGACAAGAAAACACCAGCCTCATTGTTTTTAAGTAAAATGGGTCATTTTGGAGACTATAATGAAAAAAAAAACAAGTCCCAGATGGTTTTGAAATGTCATCACATTGCTCAGTTTAAATGCTCTGAAGGGGATAATGCCAGCCTGGCAATCCTTTTCCCCCAACCCAATAACGTTCATTTGAAATTACTTACAAGCTTTGCTTATATTGAAAAGTTTAGAAAAGCAAGGGACAAATTTAATGACCCATTCTTCATTCATATAACCAACCAACTTGGGTGGCCTGCCCCAATAACATCATCAGTTTCCTTCCAATTAATTCAACTCCTTTGAAGACCAGATAACGAAGAGCATGGATCACTGTAGTGTTGCTAGAAAGATAACTGGGACAAGACTTGGCTCTCAGAGTACCTTCTTGTTTCATAGAGAGGCCCTTCTCCTGCAGCTGGTTTCTCATCTTACTGATTACCTGCTACATGAGAAATTTCAGTCTGGCCTCACGGTTGGAACCAGCCCAGAGGCTTCTGTCGAGTTTGTTATAATTTCTTTATTGCAACCCAGAATCTGATTAAACCAAGCCTCTCTCTGGCTTGCTGCACTGGCAGCGTTTGGATCTGTTGGTCACTGAGTGCTGGACCACCTTCAACACCTTATGACACGTTCAGCTTGGAAGTTAACATGAGGCAGGAGCTGCTTCTCAGAGATGTGAGTATGTGCTTAAGTCCTAATGTAATGAATGGGACTTAATACCTGCTAAAAGTTAAGCATGTGCTTATATATTTATATATATAGTACAGAACTTGCCTGCACCTACAGAAGTGGAAGTGCTCAAATTTTTTGGAGCCTTGAAGCTTTATTTCTGAAAGGGGGCTTTGTGAGTTTTTAAAACATTTTTGACACCTTTCCTGAGGAAAAAAATAATATTTTCAATCAAGGAATTTTTATGGTGATCTGTAAGGCTGAGAAGTCTTTCAGGCCTTAACAATCTATTTTTTTTAATAGAACTGTGAAAAGTGCAAGTCAAAACAGATTTTTCTTCTAGGCTAAGGTTTCAGGGGCTAGAATCTAATTGTTTCTGAGCACTTCCTAAAGATCCTGTTCATCTCTGATATGCTGACACAACATCACTAGGTTCATCCAGAATCCACTTGCATGTTTCACTAGTCCAAAATTTGGGATTTATTCCATAACTTATCCCAATCAATGTAGTTCAAAGATGAGATCAGTGGCAGAATGATTCTGTTACTCCTCTGCTGCTTATTCTTTGAACACATGTATTTCAAATGAACAAAGAAAAAGACATTCAAGGTATTTTTTTAGGAAAGGAATGGTTGGAAATTATGAACAATAATTTGGTATATAAATGCTGGAAAGAAACTTATACAAACTAGAAGCTCGCCTCATCATTGTTAGTTCTAGTGACAATAAATATAGCTTCACAAAACTTTCACATTCCTCCTATGAAAGGGAAAATCAAGGGATGTAATAATTGTTATTTAAAGATTGTCTTCCAGATGTTGTCTCCTTCTGTGGAAGAACGAACCAACGCATTTCCTTTGCCAGTTCATCTGTAGAACAAGAGTCTTTCCTTTAGACGACATATACAAGTAGGAATAAAGATCCCCAGAGCAGTGGGGAGAAACAGAACTGCAATATTACATTTCAGTAGTAAAACCAGCTAGGAGATTAGCGGTAGAGCTTTATAAAATAATAAAAGCCAAAAACCAGCTTCCTGAGTCTCCTAAAGGAAATATCAGTATGTTGGCTAGTCTATTTTTCATTATCAGTTCATGGTTTAGAAGTTGTTGTTTTCGCCCCATGACCCTTCTCCATCCACCTTTTATGTGAAGCTTTGAAGGTCCAAAATCTGTTAATGCATTTATCATACATTTTAGGGACATAATTAAATAGCAACAACTTGTATGAGTGCTTTAAATTATCCTGTCTAACACCAGCACAATTTAAGATGCTTCTGGCCTAAGCCATTCACGGTGTTACACACCATTAATGGTAGAGTTTGCCCACACAATTTGCTCCAAAGAAGCATGGAAAACACATAAAAATGGATGTCCCGCTGCTTTGTTTTCCAGAGGAATGCCTGTAAGGCTGCAGCAAGCTCACCACTTCCACAACTTTAACAAAGATAGCACACATCCGAGAGAGAAGCTAAAGCAGCCAGCACCAAAGAACTGCTTGAACATACAACCTTTGCCTTATGGCTTTTTTCAGATATGTGACCCACATAGAGACAAAACTCAGTAATGTAGTAATTAAACTGTATTCAAATACAACAATTCCTTTAGGTTTCTGATTCCACTCCCAATTCCTTGCATGAAGTGCTTGTTAACTTATGCATTATTAATTATGCAGTTCTAGAGTTAGAAGATCAAACTCAAAAAACTTGTCAGTCATCAGCTACTTCAACCACAGTAACTTCTCTACAAAAACATTCATTATTTTCAGAAAAAATCAGATGAAAAATTTGGACAATCTTGTCTTATTGAGTGCACTGCCAGCACTCAATAAATAAATTAAATAATGCTAGTAAAGAATGAGTAAAGAATGCGTCGCATCAAATAAAGTATAAATTCTCCAACATGGAATGTACTATTACAGCAACTAAACATAAAATGGAAAGAACTGATTAAATGCTGTTTGCTGCATGTAAAATTATTAATACAAGGTGAACAACAAATTATATTTTAAAAATACAGAAACAAAGGTTTTCTGTGTAATTACTCATCTGTGGGGCTGACAGGACAGTATCCCTTCAGAACACCTGGCACTACAGTTAGGGTTGTGCTGCAGGAGCCGCAGTTTTCAGTGCTGCCATGCCAGAGTGACGGCTACAGCCTGCAAGCACTAAAACATTTTGGAATAGGCAATAAACACCCTTCAAGTCCTTTAACGATACTCCTCCACATCTATCATGCACAGTGCTCTGGACTGTCAACAATTCATCTCCCATGCTGCAGCAAGAGGAGCACAGAGCAGTTTTCACTTAGGATGATTTTCAGCTGTCGCGCATGAAGAGCAGGAGTGTGTTTGGGCTTCGGAAAGCTACACATGCAGGGCTCCCCACTCTGAGGATATCTCCAAAATTAGCACAAATAGAGGAGACAGCAAGAGAAGGTCTAGGAAAAGAAAAATGAATGAATAGTAGAAAATTGCAGATCCAGACAGCATTACTTTGAAAGCTCTTCTGATGCTTACAGTTTGAAATTGCTTAACGGTAGAATGCAACCTGAAGTTTAAATTGGTCTCTTAAGTAAATTTCATAGCAAATGATCCACCTACAAACAACTAACAGAAGGTATGCCTCTAGACTGCCTGTAATCTGGTAGTTATAGAAAAATCACCCACCTCCTACCCCATATAATCCTGTCCCTTAATTTGAATAGCTGTCAAAAACAGGGAAACAACAATCACACAGCAACTTCTAGATTTTCACAATAATGGAGCAAAGTTTTATTGCTTATGGTTAAAATGTTCATAGAAAAAGCAAACATTGATTTGCCGGTGGTAAAACTCAGCTGTGTACTGTGCCATGCTTGATTTTACCTTTCATAAAGTAAATTGCAAGTCAGTCCTTTCTTTTCCCTTTTCTGTAGTTTTCCAGACCTTACTGAAGAAGCCATTATTAAAGTGCTACAGAGATTTGCCTGTGTAAAGACTGAGCACAGGTCTAAGGGATTTGGACTGTAACGTGATAAGGTTAGAAAGTTGTCAAGCTGTCAAAATGTAAAGCAGTCCAAATACTAAAGTGTGAGGGTTTAGGTATTTGTTTCCACTGATATCAGGAAGAATTATACGGCCTAAATTCTCTTACTTCGTCTCATAACTGCTCACCTCACTGCTCATCAGAAACTGGAGGTGACTCAGCAAGAGATTTTGAACCCCAACTCAAGTCAGCAATTTCACTGACCTCAACAAAGCTGTTCAGGCATGAAAGTGCTCATCAGTGGGAAAGTCCAGTTCAGTGTGATCCCAAAAAACACTTTGGTTACGGAAATACAAAAGCATTACTGTTCCCATCTTTCCTGAAGGTAAAAGGGAATACAGAGTAAAAGTGCTGTTGCACATTAACAGTTTTAGACTATCCTGTTCACCAATCCCTTTGGCATCTTTCACTTGTATGAATTAGAAAATAAATAAACAGAAATGAAAAAACACACCAGAGCCCTTGGGCTAAATTTTCCAAATTTGGCCCGAAGTGGGTTATTAACTTAGGAAAAATACTGAAGAGTGTGGAAAAACCTATTCTTGTGACAAAAATTTCTCAAGAATATAAACTGGAGGAGCATTAAGACACTCTGGTGGTATGACTGGAGTAGTGATGGAAACAATATGTGGAGAGAGCATTGTCATACCAATGTGAGGAATGTAATCAGATTGGCATCTTGTGATTCTTTTGGATGCTACCTCAGAGCTCAACACAACACAGATGCTTCAGTTGTTAAAAAATTTAACATCTCATAATATACACTATGCCAAGGCATATTTTGCTAAAGGCAGGGAGGGTTTATCACTTGCTTCAGTAGTAAGTTTGGGCCCTATGTGAAAGTGCAGCTGAATTAATGCATAGGCGGGGCTCTGCCCTGAAGAAGTAAATTAAAGAAAGTTTTAATTATTTCAGCAGGATTTGGACCAGGACTTTCAGTCACAGAACTGGGAGAATAGCCAGAAAATATCTACACAAACTGGAGTTCATACATCATATTAACTGTATGCATTGTCCCCTGATGCACTGCTCTGAACTCTCACATACACAAAGCACAAGTGCTGTTCCAGGGACAGTATGTGATGCACATGGGCCATGCACGTTCAGCACAACTGCTTCCTCAGCAGCTTCACTCTCCTTTTATGTTTTCAAACACAATGGCAAAGGATTTACACATGTGCCCAGGCTACTCTTCATGTACATATATGGCTCATTGCCTTTCATCTGCTCCCACATCTTATGCTGACAGATGAACAATGCACTGCATCATAAATGGAAGTAATACTATTTAAAACTAATAAAGCCAAAAGGACAGTCCCAAAACTAAAAGCTTGAACACAAAAGCACATTTTTCCCTTAGTAGGCAACTCATATAAAAATAATAACAAGTCAACAACAACAATATTGAAGATCTCCTCCAACATAGGCAAAATGATATCTAAAACTGCAGCAAAAAACCTAGGATTCATTTTTGACAGGCCAGATCTTCAGCTGCTGCTAATTGATTCAATTGCTAAAATTTTGCGAATGGAAGTCTGGCCCAAACTTTATAAAATTGCAGGAAGGAGTGTTAAAGACAAGCTTGGCTCTATCACAATGCTGCCATTAAACTACCTGCAAGAGGTTTTGGTAGCAAATACCAGAGGCTAAAACTTTTTAGTCCCAGTCCAGCCCAGGAAAAAGTAAACTCGTTTCCAATTAAATAAAATTAATGTGTGGCAGTCAGAGATCTTCAAATTCAATTCCAACAGAAACATCACTAAGTACTGTAATGTACATGTCTGCATTTTGGAAAAAGTAAAGCTTTGAAAATAGCTGGGCAGACTAGAATCAATAGGCAATCAAAAACCTATAGTTCCCGTTGCAAAAGTTCCCAGCAGTAGTGAGTTCCACATCCATTGGCTCAATTAAAATAGCATTATAGCAAAAATTGCAGGGTTTGGATGTTCTATCCTATGTTTCTTGCAGCCGTGGGATGAAAACAGTCCCTGACTAAAATTTCTTTCCCCTAGAGAGCCTAAAAAGATTGTTCACTACATGAGTGATTCAGCTTAAGATTTAATTTGTATCTGTGTAATTAGGACTGCTTATATATCAATTTGAAAGAAGCAAATATCATAGACTCTTATAATCACAGAATGGTTTGTGCTGGAAGAGTCCTTAATGATCATCTAATTCCAAACCCCCTGCCATGGGCAGGGACACCTTCTACTCAGATGGGCCCAGAGCTCTGTCCAACCTGGCCATGAATATTTCCAGGGATGGGACATCCACAATTTCTCTGGGCAACCAATGTTCCAATGTCTACCACCCTCACAGTAAGGAATTTCTTCCTAATATCTAATCCCCACACACGGGTCTCATACTGTGTTATGGATGAGTGCAGCCTGGCTAAGGATATATTGTAAATTGTTCCATAATGACTCATGGATTAGCAAGGACTGCTTTAAACACAACATTCCCGAAGGGTAAAGTAAAACTGCCTTTAACTTAGGCTTATCTGGAAAAGAAAGAAAAAGGAGTATTTTATTTAGCTGCTCACCTGGCTTGCACTGCAGTATTTTAAAGCTCCTCTTCATTATCTTGTAACTATTTCAGCATAGTTCTGTAAGGAAATTTGATCAGAAATTTTGGATAAAATATGCCTTTAAAGTGTAGTGACTGATGATCAGGAAAATCTTGATAACAGAAGAATCATCTCTCCTTCTCTTTTCAAGACACTTTGGGAATTATTTGGTTAGACAGTCATAGGAGTGAAGGCAAGAAACTTTTATACACTGACTCCTAAAGGTCATTCTCAAGTATAGTGAAAAATTAAAAGGAAAAATACGTCAAGATTGATAAAAATTACAAATATCACCTCAGATTTACAAGTAATGTCTTTAATTTTCAATGTGAAGAGGATCAGTCCTAAAGGAAAAAAGAACACAGAATGTCATTTTTTTATACAATGCTCAGGTAGCACCCTTGAAAACACACCTTAATCCAAGAAAAAAATGGGGTTTTTATTTTTCCTGTCATCTTCTAAGCTTCAGTAGAATTAGCTAATAATTAAAAAGGGCTCTTCAAGGAAAAAATATTAAGGAAAAAATCAGCAAACTATCATCTGGCTTTTCAGCTTTGCTAACTCCACATTCCCAATGCCTGGATGAGGATCATGGTCTTGTGGCCTGGATCATGGACCTTGACCTGCCACTGATATGAAAAAGTTTTAAAAATGCACAATTCTAAAACAGTTTGTAGAAAGCAAGAGAAAGAGGACATGAAATATTTTAAACTTTTGGGTACTGCTGAAGACATTTCTGTTTCCTTAAGCAAGAAGGCAAAGGGAACATCTCTGATTATTTCAAGTCAGATGAATGGGTTTTATCTGTACAGTACCCAACACTTGAGAGAGAAATCCAACACAGGAAACTCTCTCCTGGGTTAAATCCAGTTCCTCACCATGCCAGCCACTATATCACATAACCCTTTCAAAATGGCACTAATTCCTTTCAATAAACTGAAGCACAGATATTTTGTCACCAAAACATGCTGTTTAAAAATACACTCACTCTTTTGCTCATTCATATAAGTGTAATGTTTGAACTTTTCAATTGCAGCTCAGTGGACACTTTGATGACAAATATGAATCAAACAGTGCTCCATATACCACAGTGCATTGCATTAATTTGCTTTCAAGGTGACAAGGGAATGAAATACAATGATTAAGCCTGCATTAAAAAAATAATGTTGAAAACTCAGCCAGATGGAAATGCTCAAGAGCAGTGTTCTAAAAAATAGCTGGGGACCAACTATCATCAGAGAAAGAGATCAGTGGAAACCCATTCTGTGGTTTAGATGCATATGTTCAGCATATCTGTAGATGCTATGCAACACTTTGCCAAGATTAAGGCACAAGTTAACTCTTCTTTACCTTCTTTTCATCCTACCTGTAGGAATTTCACTTACCTATTCTGTTTAGTTCAGGAAAAAAACACGCAGTAGTGCAATAAAACAGCAATAGTATGGAAGATTTCTTCAAGAAGGGGATATGCATATATTTTCCAAAGATTTTTGGCATTGCAGTGGGATCCATTTCAGATTTCCTGCAGCAGTCTACTTCTTCAAAAACCTTTAATCATTGTAACTGCTGGCAAGACATCTGTTGGAAGTGTTGGAAAACCGAAAATGAAAAAGCTCATAACTCTACAGAAATCACTAATAGAAAGTGAGAAATAGAACCTGCACAGTATTACTTGAAATGTCAAAATGTGCTGATAATAAATGGAATCTGGCTAGAAACAGTTTGGAGTTGAAGCCCTGCAGTAAGCATCTCCAGAACTAGGCAAATCAGTTCTTACAAGGATTTAGCAATCTACCTACTCTGCAACCTCTCTCTGAACCCAAAAAAAGGTCAAAAGTTACTTTTTACTCACTTAGAGAACATACTTTCCTTCTCCAAAACATACTTCTATTTATTTTCTCCTCTTGCCACAGTTCCTTTCTCTATATCTTCTTCAGGGTCATGGGACCCTGTTACTGTGTCACCCTCGTGCACTTGCTGCCAAATGAAGCTCAGTATTCCCAGAAAATGCTATTCAAAATGGGTATTTTACCAAAATCCCCAAATACAAGAATTTCTATGTCAGAAAGGCCTAGGAACTTCACTGACGTTCTTGCTCCTGCATCAGAAAATATGAGGCATGTATGGCCCTGGGGGATTGGAGGGGTGCTGAGATCATCTGAAAATAAAAAAATCATATTGGGGCTTACTGAGGAAAGATTGTCTCAGTCCTCGCACATTTGAGAAAACTGACACTAAAATTCAGATTATAATCTCCATCCAAATGGTCACATTTGGTGACATTTAAAGACCTTTGTGAGCAATTCTACTCTGTTGGGAGTTTCCACATTGTGAGACTGTCCTCAGCCCTCTCACCACTGCTGGTCTCTACAGTCTTATGTTCTGTACAGTCTGTATGGTCTTATGTTCTGTAACTACCAAAAAACAATAGGTTTTGAAATTTTACCCAAATTATGTTTGCAACTAACATCTTACATTACTGAATGATTGTTAGTTAAATACAACCATAATGCCTATTTTCTAATAAAAAAGAGCTTAAAATCTACGTAGATCTTGACAAACTCAAGTGCTGCAGTTGACTCTAACAATGAACCTCTTGAACTTTGGGAACTAAGTCAAAACCAGGAAATTTTCCAAGTACCATGTCTCCCATGTGGATACCTGTTCAAAGAAGTGGTGGGTAAGGTCATGTCTTATACTCTGCCCAGAAAAATGAGGAACAGTTTCCCACCCCCTTAGGCAACAGCATGGATAGGATAAGGGAGAATACTCTTCTAAAGTCAAAATGTTAAAAAGAAAACTGCTGTTTGTCTATAGCATGCAAATCTAAAACAAAATCTAAATTTTTATTTTAACAAAATGCAATGAAAAAAAAAGATAAGCAGATCAAAATTGCAGAGCCCTCTGAGCAGATTCAAAAAGGAATCTAAAGAAGTATATATTTCTCTGCTTTAAAAATACCAAAAAAAATTAATTAGATGGCATATTGGCATAGAAACATAAATTTGTATCTAGAATTTACATTTTGTAAAATACCACAGGTATGTATTGATAAACACACACACACACTACAGATAGAGTAGACAGAAGTATTTTTCATGCAATGATTGCCAGACTTATCTTTATATGATGTGATTTACAGCAGAGGAATAAGAGCAGCACTGAAAACCTGTAGTTATTTGCAGCAATACATGCAGAAGCAGATAGGTATCAGCTGATTTGCAGTGTGCAGTCACCATTATGCCTGAGAGGATTTAGAAATGAAAAGTTGGGCAAGAAGTAATTTGCTTGCCATATGAAACTTTTAAATATTAGAGAGGATTGTTACATCATGCCAGGTGAAACCCAAACCCCTTGACAATAAAGCAGCAACTCTCTGCCACCTACAAGGTGACACAGCGGAAGGAACCAGAGTATGCATTTGGTTTTGACCTTTCCTGACCCCTGTGGTGAAAATTAATTGTTTTGGATGTGAAAAAGATGGGCAGCATACTTATCACAATTATGAACAGGCAAATAAATAACTAGGGGCTTACTTACTCTCCTTCCTGTGTGGAGCCAGTTATGAAAGTTTCAGGCTGTACCCATTGATTGGTGATGACTTGGTTCCCCCTTAATCCAGACAAAAGTCCTTGCTTCAACCGTTGGCTGATTAAAACATTATGACCAAACACCTAATGGGATCCTACTGTAAATGGAGTCTCCAAATTCACTTCTGCGTGCCTCTCACCAGGTAAATCAACCTTCAGTTGTGCCTCAGCCACGGGACACAAAAGCAGGACATGAATATGTGCAACTGCTGTGAAAGAGCCCTTCACAATCTCAAACAAGACATTGCCAACCCACTGCTAAACTTCATGGAATAATTTAAAACATATGCAAATAGATGAATGGCTTAAAATTCCTTTGAATTCTATTATAAGGACAGCATGCCATCAATTGAAGCAACTGCTTTAACGTGCAGAAAA
Source organism: Phainopepla nitens (assembly GCA_013400175.1). Classification (NCBI taxonomy): domain Eukaryota; kingdom Metazoa; phylum Chordata; class Aves; order Passeriformes; family Bombycillidae; genus Phainopepla; species Phainopepla nitens. The sequence continues at coordinate 1,857,228 of VXBQ01010227.1, forward strand.
TGACAATAGATATGGTCCCTGAAGTAGAGCAGTGATTAATCATGCAGGGTTGGGGGAACAGTTTGTTGTTTAAACTTGCTTCACTCCTTGAATTTTCATCCCCTAGGCCACCAGTGTTTGAATGGTGATCACAAAGGAGAGCCAGTAAGCTGATAGAAAATACTAAAAAGGGGAACTGTTCTCACAGTGCCTTGATTCCCAAGGCAAATTGAGACATAACTTGACATAACTTGACTTTATCTATAAAGTCTAACTCAGTTTTTGCTGAACATTCAAAAAAATATCAAAAAACATTTTATAAGTAGGAATATTCCAAGACCTTGTTACTTTTATGACTCTGAAGGCTAAATAAATAAAGCTGATATATAAAAGCTCCAAATATACTACTTCACATTATATATACTTCCTTTCTAAATTCAGACTCAATATATGAACACAAATTACAAATGTAAAAGGTGTTACTCAGAAATGGATGGACAGACACATAGATAGGCAGCTACAAACCCACAGCAAGCAGTCATCTTGATTTGTAAAAGGCAGTGCAATTACAAGCAAAATAAATTTAATCCAAAAGAGAGCTCCAAAAGTGCTACCTAGATTCAAGCAATAGTTGAGTATTTAGGTGTTTTCACGCTGCATTATCTAACAAAGACCTGCATTCTGTCCATGCTATAAGTAATGTAGCCATGCTCAGAATGAAACAGCTCTACCTTATTGACATTGTAAAAGCAGGCTAAAGGGTTGGCAAAAGAAAAAAAAAATAAAAAGAAGACATAATGGTATATATGGATTTGAAATCAGTAACGTTTCAGAACTCTTAACTTTTTGAAAAATCAAAATACAGAGTTAATACATCATGCAGTACAGTATGTGACCCAAACAATAAAGTTTTAATGCATTCATCTGTGACCCACTGACCTAAAACAGAGTTAGGTAAAAACTGTTTGCTTCTCTCTACTAGCTCTCTATATTAAAGAACATGATAATGCATCTCTGAAGCTAAAACCTCTTCTAAGCTGCAGGCTGACACTTAGTTATGAAATGGGTGGAGACTTCACTTTCCATATTGCGTAAAGAAAAGCAAATTTCACATAGACAAATCTCTCTTATCACTTTGCATTTCATGAAACAAATGCAAACTCTGTTCTGAATAAATAGACAGAAATGTTTCTGCCACCAGAGAAGGAAGGAAGAATAATCACATTAATCTTCTGGAAATGAGTGAACCTGTTTTCTTCTGAGTCAAACCAATGTCCTTTGAGAGCATATCTTTAGCAAGAAAGAATTCCAGTTTCAAGATAGCCCCAACCTGAGCAGGCTCTTGTTAGACTGGTATGGGGCTCCTAAAGGCAAAATTCAGTTCACAAGTGTGCACTGTCTCTCTTTCATCTCTTGCTGTACTCAGGACAGGAAGGATTCAGGACATGGCAGAACAACCCCTATTCCAGCATTCATGTTTCACAGGAAGACTTTTAAAAGAAAATAAAGACCACCTGGGTAAATAATGTGAAAACAAACACCTTTATATTCAGTTTTACATAGGTAGATAGAGTCTTTTGTTTCATCTAGGCCAAAAAATCAGACTAAATAAATATTGAATATGACCATTTTAATAAAAAACCCTTGGGCTAGTACATACAAAAGAGGAAGAATTTTCCTGTACTTACTTGTGCAATTAAAAATATTAGAGGCCCATGGGCTGTGTTTCATATGCAAACATTACGCTAAACATGCCAACGTTTCCTTTAGTCCAAAGTTCACAATGTTTTTACCAACACGTCTAGCACAGGGTTAAAATTTGCCCTCCTCTACTTCTATAAAGAATAAATGGAAACAGAGATTACTGGAAGGCAGTCTACCCAACAGACAACACTGACTTTATGAGCAATTTTATAATGGTGGTTTGAAGTGATCTTTGCAGTAGTTTACCAAAAAAATTTGCATTTTGTCTTGTGCCAAATGGACATACCTGGCTGTCTCTGCATACACAAGATTGCAGTATTCTCACACTCAGTACAAGTGCATTATCCTGATGTAGGTATGTGCTTGGCCAGAAACAGTAAAACAGTCATTCTGTGACTAGCTGGAATCAGGAAACGCTTTTGAGGCTTGGCCATATCTGCAAAAACAAATTTTTTCAGACAAAAGGCTGTAATTAGAAAAGAGATATTCCGAAGGAATTTCCAAAGAGCATTAATCTAGGTCAGCATTAATCCAGTCTCAAATGGGATTCAGCTTTTTATTCCAGCATCTTTCCACTGAAATGCTCATTTTAGCAAAGCTCTGAGAAACCCTTAAGACGGCATAAATAACCGTTGCAATTTAGAGGATGAAACTGAGAAAGAGTAGTTGTCAACCCTATTTTCTTCTGTACTTTTCATAGATGTCTCATAGACATTGAATGTCACAGAAGGGAAGAACACAGTGCAAATCCTGTGAGGAAAAAAACCAACACTGCATCTTTTGACAGAGCATTTTTCTTAGTATTGAGTCCTGCTTTTCCAAGATGGTTGAAAAGTAAAATATAGAAGCATCAAAAATCAGCAAAGGGGTCAGTGACATTTATGTACTCCCCCTGCACATACCTAGAAGAGATAACACAGGTTACCAGGTTACAGAATTACTGTGTGCTTAGTACCTAAGCCTGACCTCAAAGTACTCCATGAAATTGACAATAACTTCTTGTTTTGCTTATTGAGAAAAAGAAAACAAAAACACAGAGACAATTTTATGCAATTAATTTTTAAGATCTCACCCATCATCTCACCCAATTTGCTCTTTACTTACATTATCCCTTATCCACAAGCTGGGAAATCGGGCTTCCTCAGTGGCTTGATATAAAATTTCAGGTCTTCCCATCCCAAAAAAAGCACACTGCACTTCCATATGGAAGCACCTAATTCAGCAGCATTAACTATCAGACATTTCCAAATGTTTCAGGCTGTGTCACAAGTATCTCTCATCAGGAAGGATGATTTCTTTTTCTAGAAAATCACCCCATGTTTTAAATTCCTGCATATTAAAAGTTTCCATGGAGACAGATTTTAAAACATTAATTTAATTGCAGTATCTGTCAGGGCAATAATTAAGCCGAAATATCTTTATCTGTCACACTGTTTGGATTGTAAAAGCCTCTCCTCTCTGGAAGTTTCAGTGCCAGTAAAATCTAACCTTTCTTTCTGGACACCCAAAACCCTGACTTTGCTCTATCAAATTTTAAAAGAAATTTCTAGTGCTCATGTGCTTTGGAAAGCTGCCAGATTCAAGTGAAAGGTCATGAGGCTTAACATACAAGTGTATCATAAAATCAAGTTTGAAGGGGTTTTGTAAAAAGGAATACAGAATGTAATTTATGAGGCGCATCTCCACTCAAACTTCTGTGATACAGATCATGACAAGTTGCCAATTTGCCAGCATAAATAGAAAAATGGTTATAATTATGTTTCCCTGTGCTTTTGTTCTGGAAAGTTTTGACCATTTAGGATGTTCCAGAGTCAGTGGTTATCCAAGAGCACAAGAGGAAGGCCACAGCAGGAAAGAATTGTGCATCACTAAGTGTGAGGGCGCCAGTCCAAACTTGGGATACCAGCAAATGCACCAAGATGTTTGTAAGGGGAAAAGAAACTGCTGAGAGGCCTAAAAAAGGCTGAGTTTACCACTGGGCTCCCATGAGAGCCACATCTTATGGGACAATGCAAAAATGTGACTCAACTACATGACAGCTTTCCAGAGGGATGGAGTCAGGATGACTACATTCGTGAATTGTCTCATACTTTTACCACAGACTGAACAGACCAGCAGAGTTTTGTTGTTGGCTTCTGTGGATGATGACAAGATGAGTAAGATTTTTGAGATGGTTAGTATTTGCAATTTTTTTTGTTTGTTTTTTGAGTAAGTCTTAAGACATCTTTTATATGTATATATATGAAGGAAAATGGGGAAAAATAAATTCACACCCACTGACCTAGGCATCCAGCTTTCTGCATAGCATAGATATGTTAAAAAAACCTTTTGGGAGTAAGAGTAATGTAATTAAATTCCCCAAAATTAAAAGCTAATAATGTCTTTATATGTGCCATGCCACTTTCAAATTTCATCCACATTAAATAAAAAAAACAACACACAACAGAAAAAGGCCTTGATTATATGGTCTGCTCCTGAAACTTTTATATTTATGTGTTGAACACCATCTTTGTGTTAGGTGGCAAATATAAAACAGACTTCACCCATTTACATGATTCTGGTTCATACAATATTTAACTGAGGCTGATACAACAACCATGAATAACTGAGGCAAACCAAAATCATATTTGTACATTCAAAATCATAATTAAACACATTTCCATTGATACTTACTTTGTTTTCCCACAGTGAGCAACTTAACAGGGAAAAGACTGACAAAACTGCACCAGAGTAAGTTACTCATTTGTTCATTATTTCAGGAAAACTATTCTGCCTGAGAAATATTAGAGACAATTCATTGGGTCATTTAGGGATCAAAGAAAATTGACAGAGAGGACTAGCAACATTCATTTTAGTATCCAAGGAACAGCAATAGCAGACAATCTGCCAAGGCTTCTTTCCTATGCCAGAAATACAAATCAGATCCTATTCATGGACCAGGAAAAGTTAAGTCAGTGCAGCAAGGCTAGTCAACTACCTTACTTTGGGCAGAAGTTGTTTGCGCATAAGTTCTAGACTCTAATACTTGTTGATTTTGGTTGGTATAAAACAATTCACCCACCCCAAGCACCTCTGTGTAAAATCAATTCTTTCTAAGGATTTTAAATTTGATGGCATGGGCTTCAGATGACTGAGCATGATCCCAAGCATTTTGCAGCAAAAAAATGGGTTTAGACTAGTAATTTCTACTCCACATCACCAAAACTATGTCAAAATGGTTAATCACCTATTGAAAATGCTATAGGTCATAATCCATACATTTAGCATTATCTGATGTAAGAGGGCACCAAGGAAGCCTCGGTCATCACCTACTGACATTTTTATTTAACTGAAAAGCAAGAAAATGAATGGTTTCAACATCAGGAGCTGACATTAGAGGAACCAGGAATTTGCAGGTATATAGAAAGCCTAGTTGGGCCAAGAAGGAAGAAACAACCTGACTTGAGGCCTCAGCAGTTATCATTACTTCAAATTGAGACAGAACAATTGGACTTAATGATCTATTTTCCAACCTAAATGATTCTGTTATTCTCTGTCTACAAAGGGGACAATATGACAATCTGGAGTTGCAGTACCAAAGCTTTTGCACTTTGCAGAAGTTGCCATTTCACCTAAACTGAGGAGCTGGCAGTAGATTTCACATCTCTCAGAAGTGAGGCAGCAGTGTGAAAATCTTCCTCTGGTCCAGGAGCCCTCCAAGAGGAAAACAAAGCGGCCCAAGACGGAGGCACTCACAGATCGTCCATCATCAGAAGGAACAAATGTCCTGCTCCTGCCAGCAGCCCCAGTGGCTGCCAACAGCTATCACAGCAAGACTAGGAAACAGCTCAGAGATCACTGACGCCACATTCAGAAGTGAAGGGATCTCTCTTGTGCAGCATGAAGACAGCTGGAAGCAGACATCAAACACAGCAGCTGCACGCAGAGCACCTTGTCCGAGCCTGTCCCCATCTCTGGGCTGTGGGGCCCTGGCTCGGGTCTGCTAGCAGCATGAAAGTCTGTGTGGACCAGCCCACGACCAGCCTAAGGACTCCCTACAGGATTTGGAGAGCGGAAAAAGCAGTCACAGGCCTCCGCATAATCCTAAATATCATTGCTCTAAAGATGATGCAAGAGCACTGTCACTTCCTTCCATCCATGTGCTTTTGAAATCACGACCTTTATTAGCATAAAGGAAAAGGGTTAACACCAAGCTCCACTGTTATTAGGCCCCGCAAAAGGATACAAAACTAATCTTATCAGGTCCAGAGTGTGGAAGACACATTTTTCCCCACTGCATGAAGAAGTATTTTGCAGAAATATAATCTTAAGCTCTTTTTTGTGTTGCTTTTCCATAATTTTTCATGTAATTTTTTTCCCTCTAAATCACTGACTTCACTTATCTTTTGCATAAGTATGTGTCTGAATGCATTTCAAATAAAAACTATTTCAATTTATTGACCCACAAAAAAATCATTCCATAATTCAGTCTGGGATAATAATTGTTCTTGAAGCTGTGAAATGCCTCAACTGCAATTTTCCATGTAATGAACTATAAACTTTTATATTCAATAATAATGATGTGTACATTCACTGAGGCATACATTTCTAACCACATAGTTTTGAGAGGAATGGAATTTTTTAAAGCAGTTACACTCCACACTAATTAATTTTGAGAACATAAACACTCTCCAAAGTTGCAAAATTAGGCAATTATACAATAATATGTTATAATCATAACAGATTTTAGGCTCTGAAGATTTTTTTTTTTTACTTATTTTCTCACCATTGCTGGGCTCTCAGGGCATATGGATGAGCGCTACAAAGCCAATCAGCACTACAAAATGTATGCTTTGGATTTTAGCTTAGACTTCTGGTGTTTGCAGAGCAGTGTGTGTCTAACTGCTGTTCCCACAGCTGTAAAGCTTTAAGACTTAAGAATGCATTGAACCAGAGTCTGTCCTCACATAATTAGAGTGGCGCAAAGTTTTGTTTGGGGGTGTTCATTTAAAGCACAAAGCCCCATCTGACAAACCCCAGGTTGTTCCCCACATGATAAAAGTGAGGGGTTATTCATTACCCTGTGACATGTAATTAACATGATGATTGGCTCTATACACCTTATAAACAATGAACATTTTTCTAATTTCCTTTTAACTACCACCATTTAAAATCACTCTGAGAGAGGGGAGAAAGAAAAGATACAGCCACTGAGGGAATTTCCAAATTAAGAGGTCCTTGAGATTCCAAAACAAACCCAAAAAAACATAACAGACGCTCTTCTCTTCATAAAACACTCACAATAGCAGAGGCCCAGCTTACAACTTTTAGCTGCTGCAGTGCTCACACTTCAAGGCAGGATGCTGATGTACTACAAAGGGATCCCACAGCTACTGCACATCACGGGCTAATGAATCTTTTCCCATGACAGGTACAGACCTCGGGACTGGGGTGGGAGCCAGGCTGTCAGAGGAAAAGTTCAAAGATATTGCAGTGGCAAAGGCTCTGTGTGCAAGATGCTGCAACAGTCTGGAAGATTTACCTCTGTGAATCTATGTTATACCAACTATTTTGTAAATCCCAGAGCACACCTACCTGGTACCATGTTTCAGTCAAACATACACAAACCAAGATGCTGTCAATCTTGAAGTTACTTGCTGAAGACAAATATACCTATCAGAGCTGGGAAAATTTTCCTTTTGTTCTGTCAAAACCTTCCTTACTCTCTTGGGTAGTTCAATCCATTACAGGAATTTGAGGAAAATATGGAGAAAACTTTCTTCCACTCCTTTTTCTTGTTGCCGTTTATTAAACACAATGTGCTAATTCTGGGCAATTCTTAGTAATTAGTGAATAATATTATTAATTCTATTTGAAATGTAGCCTAGGACCCTGCATACTTCCTCCAGTTATGTACCATGGAGCCTTCACTCTTATTTCTGAGAACCAGGATACCAAACTTTTTGCAGGAACTAATACACAGAGAAGCAGCACAGATCTTGACAGTCTCTACTTTCTCACAGAACATCAGGATTTCTTGCACTTTTGCCACAAAACAGCACTGGCTTTTCCTGAGCGTGGGACCAATCTAAACTAATACCTTTCTTTTGACAACTTTGCTTGTTTCTGAAACTGAGAAAGCCTCAAAGGGATTTAAAATTATTCTTCTTACAACATTTCAAATGTCACTGTATACATGTCTGTTATGAGCCAGTCATCAGAACTGCCCTTTCAGCCAACAGCGGAGTAAACACTTCCAGAGCTGACTTATTTTAATTTAAGCAGAGACTAGTTATGTGCTAGATGCGCCTTATTTTTTCTATGCTGACCATGAAAACTGTTAAAATGACAGAGAAATCATGGTTAATCTATCATTTACAAGAACAGGATCCATACAGATATCTTCTAAGAGCTGTTTAAGGGTCTCTCCATTAAGTCTTCCTTTCAGTTTCATTGAGAAGAGATCTGAGTGAAGCCTATTTTAGCCAAACTTGTCCTGAAAGAAATCTCAGACTCCGGTTGAGAAATAAACAATCTATCAATCAATCAATCAGTCAATCAACCACAAAAGAGTTATGATTTCTAGTAATTATTTTGGTTAGGAAAATGAACGGGTATTCTGTTATGGTCCAAAGAGGACATTTCTAGTTTGATGTTTTTCTAACTAAACCTTTTGTATTCAAAGCTACACTTTATTTTGAAATTTGCTGGCATTTTAATCACAAAACAAATGCTATTGGAGTGAGCCAAGCAAAAAATCAACAGCTCTAGTCACAAGATCATGTTCCACATTTAGGGTGTTGTGTTGCCGGGGAACACAATCTCTTTTGCAACTGTACCCTGCTGTCCTTCAGCTTCTTGCCTTGTGTCTCAGGCCTTACAAAGGTGGAAGCTTTTGGCATTGCAATTTACCTTCCCCTTCAGCTTTTGCCTCATCCCTAGGGCATATCTGATGGGCACTAATCCACCCTAATTAGCCTACTGGGAAAACAACAGATAGTTTGCAAGACTTGAAAGGCTTGTTCAGCAAGTCGAAATCTCTGGCAAACAGCTTAATGTGTCTGCAATCAAGACAAAAGGAGAGATTGGATCACCATAATGAACTTTAATTTTGTATTGCTCTAGAAGGATAAAATGAGGGTGATTTGAGGCTCTGAAACATTTTAGCACAAGAGAAAATGAAAGCTTTAAATTATTCATTTTTTTTTGTCAACTGAATAAGCACGACTTTATAAGCATGATTTAATCCAAAAAACAGATGCACTCTTCCCTTAAGACAGAAACCTAAGCCAACTGGCTTGCATAAGCATTTTCTGTGCGTGATTATTGGACGTGGCAGGTTGAAAGAACCAAGAAGCAGGGTTTTGAGCCATGGCAGGAGATGCAAAGAACAGAGGTCCAAATCTTCACAGGAAATAAAAGCAGGCGAGAGAGAGAGAGAGAGAGAGAGAGAGAGAGAGAGAATAGTGGGGGAAGATATTCCGCTGCATTGAATTGCAGAGTTCAGGAATCAGGCTCTGAATGCAGTGATGACATGCACAAGTGGCGGTAGGTCCTCTGTGCGGTTCCGCTGCGCGAGCAGCATTGCAAGTTGTTGTGCATCACACATAGCCATGGTTACAATTTTTACCTAGTAATGATTCCATTGTAATTAATGGATGTTCCCACTGCATAACACAGAATACTGATGAGGAATGTGAAGGGCAGACAATAGTTTAACTATCTTTGATTAAAATCGCACTTTAAGCTGGGCAAGCTGCATTCATCATGTTGCTTCTCTTCATTTTCCATTCTTCCCAATTATCAATAAATTAAACTAACAGATTTCCACCCCAGAAGATTTTTGTCTATTCTCTTTTGTGCACTGTCTCTCCTGATTTTTCAAGGCAGACCACAGATAAAAGTAAGAGCCCCCTACACTTTGAGTTAATTTTGCTTTTGTAACAGAATGGATGTAATTCTCTGTGTGTTGCTCTAACCATATCTCAAGCTTATTAACAACAAATTACAGAATATTCTGAATAAAGCTGAAAAATATTAAGTTAGATTTAATGCTAACATACATACAAAAATTACTGTTGATTGAACTCTTCAATCAGCAGTAAATAGCCTGAATATTTGGAATGTGAACACATATCACTGATAAATTGACAAAGTACAGAGGACAAATTCTGGCCCACAGTGCACCTACACAACTGTCACTGCTTCAATGGGAAGAGCAACAATTCTCCCTGCAAACTTATATTAATTACTGTAATTTTTCAGTTTTAGTATTTCAATGTCACTTAATTGTGTCCTGATGTTTCTAGCTGCTCTTGAGAGCTTCATGAAATTTTTGACTTTGCTGCTTGGTTAAAAAACTAAACACATGTTCGTGCTTTTCCTCTATTTATTCCCAGGTCACTTGTACCCAGTGGAAAGCAGAGAGGCCTGAGGAGCAGCAGATGAAGCAGGACCATAAAAAAACATGGAAGTGAAAGCTGGCTGCTGCCAGCTCCCCACCAACACTCACTACATGAGAACTAGTGCCTGTAATCCCAAATACGTGCACATGCATATGCATGATTGTAGTGCCACTGATGAATAGAAATGTTTGTCTCGCTCATGTGAAAAGACATCAGCTGCTTTTGGCTTCAAAGTCAAGATGTCTGGTTTTAGCCTTTTTTCTGTCAGAGACACCTGATGGATCTGGATTGAATCCCACAGGGATAGATCAGAAGCATTTAGCTAACTTTTCTGCAGATCATGTAGAGTTAAGGGAAATGTCTAAAGTCACTATCAATGGTTTCAAAACTTTTGTTAAAGTCTCTCTTCTTTCTTTCTTAAGGAAGATACCAATATGTTGGGAGCTATTAACAGAGAATGGAAGAGCTCAAAATCACATTTGTCAGACAGAGGAGATGGGCTGAATATTGTGCACAGATTAAGGAAACCTCTTTAATCCTGGTTGGGTATTTACAGGTAATCAAATAAATAAGAGCCATGTTAACATAAATATTAACTTAACATGAAAAAAGAAAACCATGAAATTGGCGGGGGTTTGTCCATCCCAAAACAGAACTTCAAGTAATTGTCAGGTTTTGCTAAGAAGCAAAGAACTTTATCTCCAAAGAGCTTCCAGTTATGATGTGCCACACAGGGATAAAAAAGTTATGGACTGCTGTTTAGTCTTGTGTCCTCCTTGTTTTCATATTGTATGACTCAAAAGCTGTACAAAGTACTTTTAAAGGCAGATATATGTTTCTTAGAACCAGTGACAAAACAATGTTTTTAACTAGCTACAAATCTAAACAAGAAATTCTGTTGAACATTCTATTTCTCATTTCCTTCTGGTTCTTAAAAAGTAATTAAAAACCCCAACCTTACAACCACAATCAACTTCTTCATTTGTTTTAAAATAAAGAATGCAAACGTTATCAGATCATTAAGTTGGAACATAGTGAATGGAAAAGGAAACTCTAATTTGATAATATTTGTTAGTTTTAGGCAGGCCATTTTGTACATTATTGGAGAGATCCAAAAGAAATTACAAAAAACTTGACCATTTGAACTATTTAAGCAAAACATGAGAAATACACAATATGGAAAAAAGTGTGCCGAGGTAAGGGCAGAAGAACCAGATGTTTTTGTAGAGCTTTCCAGTCTTTAACTTCAGCATCAGTATGATAAAGAGCAACATAAAAACCTGTCACTGCTACAGCCAAGCAAGTACACATACACACACTTTCAGCACAGCCAAGATATGACATTTTTAGGAACATGGAGTGCATCCATTTTGTTCTCATGTTTGTACATTTCTGTGAGCACAGCCAAGTTTTTGCAAGGCAGAACTCAAAGAGAAAGACCAGGAGGCTGGATAATGCTGAGTGTAGTCTAACAGGATATACTGGGCTATTGGTTTCCCTCCAGATGTTTTTCAATGGAACCAGTGTTTCAATGGCCAAGTTTCACTAAGCTCCATGATGTCAAACATAAGGTTCCCTACCACATGACTCAAGAAATTAAGGACAAAAGCATTGACTTAAGTGTGATTGTGAATCTGGACAAATTCCTAGGAATAAATTCTTGTTGCAGAATGCATATGTTGACTAAAGACACACAAGGGGATGCTTAATGAAGGTAAGTGAAATATTAAAAAAGTAAAAATTCATGACATATATTAAGAAAAAAAAGGTTGTAACGATAATTAGGAAGTTTTCCAGAGGCACGTAAACTTCCACTTAAATCAATGGATAAGTTTAGGTACACAGTTCAGATGGAAAACCTTATTAATTACTATAATGGCCAAACTCCAGAGCCTAAGTTTTTATGTTATTTTTTGACATTATGATTTACATAAAATGTCCTGTTGTTTGTCCTGTTCTGGTGACCAAAAAAACTACCAAAACAAGTAAAAATCTTGCACCAAAAAAAGAGATACTGTTTAGTGTCACATTCTATTCCCTCCTTTTAAACTGAAATGAGGGATTCTTACATTATCAGATCCCAACAGAACCTCAGAAAGATACTAAAAGATCAGAAGTTGAAAGACACAAAGAATTTTCCTTTTCAACACAATGAAAGGCATAGGATGAAAGGAAGGAAACAGCTACTGTTTTATTGCTGCTCTGATTGCTGTTTATGTATCACTTAGAGAAGAATTTGTCATACTTGACACAAGTTGTGACCTCATCAATGACAGTAACTGAAACATCAGCTGCTGATTCATGAGCCAGCCATGTATTATTTTCTCTGTAGGTTACAGAGGATGTATAAAAAGAAAAATCACAAAGAAATCCCACCAAACAAACCAGTGGAGGGCTTCTCAAGGGGTCAGAGCCTCTTTCAGGCATCTACCTGTTCCTACATGGAGTCCTTCACAGACTGCAGGTGTGCAGACTTTGCTCCACTGTGACACTTCCATGGGCTCCAGGGGCACAGCGGTATCGCCATGGCAGCACCATAGGGGCATCTCAGCTCTGACACCGGGAAGCCTCCTGCCCCTCCTTCTGCACCAGCCTTGGTGTCTGCAGAGCTGTTCCTCTCACATATTCCCACTCTTCTCCCCGAGTGAATTTGTTCTTGTGAGGTCTATTCCCCCTTTTTGAATTTCTTATCCCAGAGGTGCTACCACCGCCGCTGATGGGCTCTGCCTCGGCCTGCAATAGGTGTGTCTTGGAGCCAGCTGCCACGGTCTCCATCAGATACAGGGAAAGCCTCCAGCATTTCCCCACAGAAGCCACCCCAAAACCTTGCCCTGCAAACCTAATACATTCTCCTGCTCAAAACAGACATGTTCTCAAAGCCATTGCCAACCCTGTGTCAAGGGTATCTGTTCCCTTCTACACAGCACAGAGACAAACTGTAAGAATTGATGGATTGCACTCTTTTTTCCCAAGAAATTTCTTGTTTCACAAATGCTAAGGTTCAAGAAAATGGCTTTGTATCAGTTCTTCAGGAAAAAAAATGAGATTTCTGTAGAACGCCTGATAAGCTCCCACCACTCTTGTATCACACTAAGGCAACCTCAGCTAAAGGCCTTGCCACTGTTCCATCTATAATTCTAAACCACAGTATCACATGATTTCACAACTGGCTCTCATTATCTTCTACCACATAAAATCCTTGGGATGAATGTGCCATACTTAGTTAATTCAGTGGTTTTTTTCCAGTTATGGAGAAATGAAGAACATCTACATACCAGGTTAAGATTCCTTGGAATGTTTGAGAAGAGGATGCAAGTCTATAAATCATTTGAAAATGGACATGCACAGATGGTTTTAATTGACATAAGGACATGATTCATAGCAGAATATAAGAAAAAAATCTAGCAACTTTATTTTGGTCTACTGCTTAACCCTCCTGTGCAATCTCTGCATGCAACCAATGCTGGGACTTGGGGTTTCAAGCACTCTGCAAACAAACTCTCTGGAAATACAAGTCCCTGACACCTTCATGCCATTAATATTTTCAAGGCAGACTCTACTAAAAAAAAAAAAGTTTTCTAGAGAATCAGTGTACTAGATCTCTATCCAATTCCAAATCTACACCCAGAATTTCAGAAATGCTCCAGACATTACATTCCTCTGGGAAATATACTGCTACTGAGACCTGAAGCTCTGCTGAATGTTAAAGAAACTCAGTACTTCCTACAACAACATTCCTCACTTGACTCTGCCAAATGTCACTTTTAGGCTCTGATTATTCTGAAAGCAAAGGGCCTGCTTCACAAAACTTTTGGAAGACTCAGTCAAAAACATTTACCTGTTTCTGAGGAATAGAGAGAGAAAAACATGGGATTTTTGCTCCTGCTGAAAAAAAAATATTAATAAGCTTTGCTTATTAAATTAGTTGTGAAACAAAGCTTTGCATTTTACAGGAAAGTTGTTCTATGTGAAGGATAGCCTTTCAACTACACCTGTAAAAATCTGCCTATACTTGGCCCACCCAGAATCCTTAAAAATCTAAAAAAGTCTATTTAAGCAAGTCAAACATGAACTGGAAGTTGGAATTGAACTGCTAATTTCCCTGAAGACTCCTAAGCTCACTGGAACACACAGCTGAGCAAAACATTTCCTGCAATTAAAGAAGAGAACTTGTAATGACACTTTTTATCCTCCATGACACTTTGGCTTAAGTCTGAAGCAGGAAAGATGTGACTGGATGCATAGTTTGGAAGTGTGAGGACGGAGACCAGCTAGAGACTGAGGAGTGAAGACATTTTTTCAGAGAAATCAGGAGTACAGCTGGGCCTGCTTGCCCAGATACCAAGGATGGAAACAGATACTAAAGGCAGGAGAAATTGCCCAGTGGAAATATGTGGGTGCAGAGAAGGGAAAGCAAAAAAATGTTGATACAGCCCTTCAGGGACAACCAATATAAGCAGCATAAACCACAGGGTGGTACAAGACCTTGCAGACAATGGGAATTATGTATGTTAAGTTGGAGCCTTCTGGCAAAATTTGGCTTAGTCTACTTGAATATTTTAAAATTCAGCAACTGAGGTAGCAAGAGAAGTAAATTTCTCTGGGCAATACATAAATTGGGTGAGACTAATTCTCCCTTCCAACCCAGCATCTTGTGTCCTCCTGTAGCCATGAGCAGATATCTGGGGAGCATGAAGTGGTATTTCCCCCAAAGCACTCACAATCTCCAATGGTGAGAAACAGGATCTTCCTGACCAGAATCCAATCACAGCAGTCTTTCTTTCTTTTCAATGAGTTTACTTGATCACCTTTCAAAGCCAAGCCAATTTTAAGTATCCACAGTGTCCCAGGCCAGAGTACTCCTTTGTGTGAAGCTGCTCCCTGTGGATGGTTCTGAGCCTGCTGCTGGCTAGTTGCATTGTAAGCTTTCTTTCTATTTTTCTTCTTTCCTTGTCTATTAGAAGAGACAACAAGCAATCTTTGCCTCTTTTGCTCCCTTCTCTATCACATTTGTCAGTTTATAGGTCTTATCCTTCTGTTTCCTGAATCATCTGCAGATCTGTGTAGATTTGATTATTCTTATACAAAAAATGACTCCTTATTGCCTTTTTTGCTTTCTCTTCCACATCCTCTTTAGCAAACACAAAAGATCAGAACATACATCAATATTAGAAAACAATTGTATAAATACAGATACAATGCACAAATATGATATCAAAATTTTTATTTTTATGAATAACAATAAGTAAGAAAACGCTGGCTGCTGTCATCTGTCCCCAGTATTCAGTGGTTTCATATGGGTATTGGAGATGAGCTTTCAAAAAGAAATATTTCTAAGGGAATGGAATACAAGCATCCTTCTGGAAATGCTCTAGTAAGAGAAGATATTAAATATATTGCCCAGGTCCACAAAGTGAGGGACCAAAGGAAGAGGTTGCTTTGAAAAGAGAAACAAACAAGCAGATGGAGCCTCCAAAGAGGAGAATAAGAAATTTTAATTTAGTGCCAGAAAACTCATCAAGAATATCAATGAGAAAGGAAGGAAGGACAATTATTCAAAGATTAACTGTGTTCATTCCATGAAATGGAGTCAGAGATATCAGAGGAGTTAACAGGATAATAAATAAAGAGTGAATTGTAGGAAGACTTTGGTGTGTTTGAGGGCACAAAAATTTAAAAATAGAGTAAAAGACTCCAAAAACTTAAGAAATTTGTGTCTGCAGGTGTGTTTCCTTCTCTTTCTCCAAATATATTTAGCCTCAATCAAGACATGGGGTAAGAGCACACTGGGGTGACTTTGAGAGTAACAAACCATTCAGCAAACAGCAACATCATATAATGAGATTTGAAATATTAGGGGAGTTTTTGACATATTCAAAAAAGATGATGAAGAAAGGCAGGTATTAGACACATTGAATCAAAACATAATAAAATTTTTCTGTATTCCTAAACATCCGCCCTCACATCACCCTTGCAATCACGCAGGACCATCATCTTAACAAGAAAAAGCTTGAAAAAGTAGTGCTTAAAAGCACTTGAATGGGCTCCAGGGAGCCAGTACAACAATTCTTAGAGAAAGCAGATCAAGCAAAACATCAAGATTATTACAGATTCCCTAAACAGAACTTAAATGTTAGCAGAATACCTCACAACCCTGAAAAAATAATGATCTCCAAAGCAGGCAGCTTTTCACCAAAGGGCCAGTTTAGATCTTCGTCTGTTTTGAAGAGAGTTACGTACATTTTCCACTGCTGACATGGAGATCAGGCATGGATTCCAAGGGTAGGTCCAGAAGCCATTATACCAAATGACAAAAACTGCCACACAAAAATTACACTGGAATGCATATTCTGAGGGCCAAATTTAACATAATATATTTGGATAAAGTATTCTGGAGTGTAATACCAAGTTACCATAAGAGAAATACATTTTTGAAAGGCTAGAAAACAAATACCAAATGCATCTTTTCTGGTCTAAGTGTTTGTGGAAAAAAAATCCAACAGTTCATGAAGTTCAGTTTAAGGAAATTTCAGTCTGCTTAAGCTGTTGATCTGAAATTTAAAGGAAAAAACAACTTATTTTAAATCTTTTAGAAAGAAAAGTGGATGAAAGGAAGCGGAAGTAGCATTTCAGCTAATGCTTTTACTGCAAAGGCCAACATTTGGGGAATGACTTGAAAAAGGGTAAAGCAGGACATAGAAGCCATGGGCAGAGATCTTCCTCCACAAGAGAAAGTCAAATACTAATACGGAGGAGAACTGAGGGAACACACTGAAGTGAAAAATTAACAATCCTTGGCACCTGGCACTTACAAGCTCTATTAATACAGAAAATTTAGAGTGCATAATGTTCCTTTAAATCAGACATACAATTTTATATAAACCTCGACATAAAACTCTAAATCTACTGCAGATCAAGTTACATAAACTTTGGAACAGATGCTTTATACTCATTTTTTCATTCTTGTTTAAGGTTTTACTCATTCCTAATCAAATGTTTATATGACTAAAATTCGGGTTAACTTAAAATTATGTGTTTTATTTGAATTTTTGGAAGCATGCAATGCCCATAGTTGTCCCGGCAGTACTTTAAAAATTGAAGTCCTTAAAATATTTTCCAGTCCAATAGGGAAGGGAGCAAAGTTGAATGTGTTGTATGGTGACGTTTTTCTGCTGGACATACTGGAAATCAAAATTCAGTGTTTTTGCATGCCATAGAGGAAACAATATTGATCCTTTAAGTGGTGTTATAAAATACCAATCAATATACATCAATAACAGGTCATAAGAAAATAAAATCATCGGGACTATATAATGAAATATGTCATGCATTTGTATTTCTTTTGTGCAAGAAAAGAAATTAAATGGGATAAGAGGAATTAAATAGATTTTATAGCTTTAAAAAGTGAAAGCAAGGAAGATGCTAGATGGAAGATTGTTAATCCGAATTTAAAGGAAATTTATCAAGTGATTATGGCCTAGATTGCAAAAAGGAACCATTTCCCAAGTCTCCATGTCTTGAAACTTGAGAGGTCAGTGTACTTTGATAAATTCAAAACTCCCAAAATAATGTTTCCAAGAAATTTTTTAATAGTCTTTAGTACCTGGTGATGTAAGAAACTTTTTTTCAACTATCAACCTTCACTTCAAGAACTCAGGCTAAAATGCCTATCAGTAGGTTAATCAGGCAAACGTTCTCACTTAAACAGCAAGAGAACACCAGAGAAGAGAGAGAGTAGTGGTGACATTCTGTCTTGTACATTGAGGTCTAAAGCTTTTTGAGGCTGTGGCACCTGCAGCCAAGGAACCTACACAGTAGATGGTATTTGAGAGCTGTCTAAAGCAAACATCTCCATATATACTTGGTCCTCAGTTTTAGGGACCTGAACCTGTTGACCCAGCCTCTATCATTCTCAGCCATTTTCTTGAGAAGAAGAATAGTCAAGCAATGATTTTTTTCTTAATATTAGAAACATGACAAATTTTAGAGGAAGGAGTGCCCAAATGAGGAAGGATAATCTGTGCACGTGTCTGTCAGGATGGCTGTTCATCCATTTTCCATGCTTCAAACTAGTTGAGTTTGTACTCAGCTTCAAGTCTCTGAACATTCCTGCTCCGCTTACAGCTACCTTGATCACACCACTAAGTGCTTCCAGGTGTTGTTCTCATTACACTATCGACTGAAACAAATTAATTTAGTTGCAAACATAAACTTCCAAGAAATTATTATTTTTAGAGATAGTACCTTCTCTGAGTATAAATGAAAGCTAGTAAAATCAAGATTATGTTCTTTCCAAAGATGGTACAGATGTTTTGAAAATAAACTGATAAATGTTTAAAGTTTTTAAATTGCATCATTTCAGCAAATAGAAGTCCTTATCCCTTGCCAAAATCAATTACTATGTGGCATTTATAAATCAGTACTCATGGTATATGCCTGCAATCCCATGAGGGTAACACAGAAAAAACAGAAGCTTTGAAGCTGTGAAGTTCAGATCCAGACTTTGCCCATATTTAAAGATCGCTGAAGCCAGATATTGTTTCAACACAATAGAAGGTTTGGAGCCAGCTGCAAATTTTGGCTATATAAATGGCTGTTTCTGAAATTCAAGCATGTTCATGAGCTAAGCTTTGGTTTGAGCCATGAGTAAGATATGGACCAGCCACAAAAGTTCAGAAATTAATTTGGGCCCAGAGTCTGGGTCAAAGCTTTCTGGATCCAAAGTGTGCAAAAACTATCACTAATTTTTGTCTTTGGTGCAGCTAATTCAAAGAACAAAAAAATACGCTTTGGATGAATATGAATATTCCAGTTCTCTTTTGTAAAAGTGCACAATTCTGATGTAAAAACTAGCAGTGTGGCAGGCTCCAAAACAGCCTTTAGAAAAACTCTCCAGTCGTGACTAAAACTGACAATTTCCTTCCTAACCTAAATTTATCCAGGTATCAACATGCAGTCATTGGATCTTCTGATAGATTTCTTTGCTACACTGGCAACCCAAATTTTCAAGTTTTGTTCACCCTGGAAGTATGCATCAGCACGGACTGAAATACACAGTAAGCTTCTCACAGTCAGGAGAAACAGTATAAACAGAAATATAAAACACACATTTCCTAACCTCTCCTTGATGCTGACATTTTTTTCTGATCAGCTTTTGACCATCCAACTTGAAGTCATGATGGTGGGGCACACTAAAACCCAACAGACACTGCATCAAGACCCTGGATTTCTTTGCTTACTTGTGTATGGATCACATCAGCTTTTTTGGCCACAGCAGTAGTCCAGAAGGTAGCAATCAGGTATTATCCATTTTGATTCCCAGTTCTTTATTTACTCTTTCCAAGTTGGAGACCCTTCTCCTGTAATTAGAGCTGTCCCCTTGGCTGGTGGATATAAGAGATATTTGGCCATATTCAGACACACTATTTGCTGCATCCAGATGACCAGATGATCTAGATTTTCCTTTCTCATTAATCACTCCCCAGACTTCATGCCACTATTACACCATCAGTAAAGCTTTAAGTTTCATTCCAGAAGGTTAATATGGATCAATGTTAAACACAGTGTTAAGGTAAATTACCTAAGTCAATATCTTTTGCAGATACAATCCTGTTTATGGCTGTGGAGGAAGATGGCATTTTTATCAGGATAAGGACAATAACATGACCTTAAAAACTTCTTAAAAACTCCAAAATCTTCAAGCAATATAGTCTGCCAAGTTCTAAGGTCAGAGTTCCTCACTGAGGAGAAGATATGGAACAAGACAAGTCACTGTGAAGTTCTCAGGTTACTTTGTTGATATTCCAATTCTCCTTTTCCAACCCTCCATCCAACATTATGGGTCAAAACCATCTGAAGGAATGAGTTGGAAAAGTCTGAAGGATAACTTGAAACTCTTCTTGCCCTCTGGAAAATTCTGAAATCCCTCCTATTTCATTACAACACAGCTTGTATAATACTTTGGCTGCCTTTCCTCCTCTGCTTTGTTTTGTTTGCGTTACTAAGAATATTTGCATGAAAACAGGATATTTGTTTATTAAGAGCTCATCATCTCCTGCTGTGTATTCTCCAGTTTAAGTCATATTCCTTAACATTTATTAGCAAAAGGAGACTATAAATCCTGTTTCCTGTAAAAGTGCCTAATAATAAAATGAGCAAAGAAACTAAAGTGAAGGCGAGAGATTCAAGAAGAAAGAAAGAAGGAGAAGGAGACACTGCATGATAGATGGTGCAACCTGTGTTTTTCAGGGGAAATGGCCTAAAATGTTCCTCATGATGCGTGAACTTTTCTTTAGCACTTCTTATCTACCCTTCCGTTTCCAAGCAGGCACTTCTCAAACTGGGCTGACACGCACAAAAAATCTATCTTGCCATCAGTAGACAAGTCAATAACTCCCCTCGTCCCTTTCGGTTCTCCTGATCTTCTCAACAAAGAATGCCAGCCTGCAGGAGGAATATACAACATGGAATAGAAGGAGTCCCACAGCTGGCACCATGGACATGGAACAGCTGAAGAAAAGATCTAAGTGCTTGCCAAGTGAGGACTAAGCAAACCTCAAGTGCAATCTTAGGTTTAGCTTCATACTGTCTTCTCATTTATCATTTTCCTTCAAAATATGGTTTGCATTTCCAAGATGTACTAGATTGATAGATTCCCACATGACTGAACATGTTTACAGTTTTGCAGGCTTTTTTTAGCTCTAAAATCTGCAAAGATCTACAAGTAGTTGGCTAGAGAAAATGAGCAAGAAACTATTCTGAAGTGGTAAGCAATAGTCCAAAGCGTTCACATACATAACACACACCCAAAGGATTTCCACTTACCCCTTGCAGGATAAAAATGGAGACTATATAGAGTCACTAACCTTTTTCAGGGCTATATATTTACAATATGTAGGGACATTTTTCTCCCAAATAGGAATATAGGCATCAGATAAAGTTGGAAAGGAAAGGACTGGGAATGATTCCACAGCTCTGGCATACAATGCAACCAGTATTACATGATCATCTCTTCAGAGATGTTATGCAAACAAAAATCTAAAAATAGGATAAATATTGCCTTTTCAAAATCAAGTGATTGCATTCACACTGTATTAAAATGTATCTATGTAGACTGGTCACAGCTAGTATAAAGCCAAGGACCCATTTACTCAATAGAAGTATTTTAAATGCTATCTAAGAATGAATAATTTTTATTAGTTTCACAAGAAACTGGCATGTCCATTGTATACTTTCTCTTTCCTTTGTCTTTCTTGAAACAGTACTTTGTTTTGCCTAAAGTTAGATTCAAGCTCTCATGTCATTCTCGACCCAAGCCACATCTTTTCACTGATCTGCAGTTACATCAAATTTCTCCTCAATGTATGGTTTCACGTATACAAAGTGAGTCCTAAAATTCTGCCAATTAAAATTCTCCCTGATACAGGGAGCTTGACAAGAGAAAAAGAAGAAACTTGGTAGCTCCCTATCAGCCCAAATATATCAGTAACATTTGTGGCACCCGTTTTCATGCAATGTTTCTTAGTTTCTCAGGTCTACCCAAAATGCTATGATGGACCAAATCACAGGTTAAGGTGCTGTCTCTCACAATATCCAGTACTAATTGCAAAAGAACCTGTGTTAGACAAACCTACTGCACAGAAAATTCAATTAACAAAGATAACAAAGAACAGGGTAAGTGCCTGTAATACATCAGAAATATATGAATATTTATATTATATATTATATATTACATATTACATATATATAAATATTCATATTTAGAAATTTATATATAAATACTGCTACAGTTGCATACACATAAATACATACTAAAAGACATCCATATGGAACATACATACAACTACAATCCATGGCCCAGATATTTGGTTCTGTAGTACCCATTATTCAGCATCACACCCATTTCCTTTGTCCTGTTCGGTGAACCAAATGTTCTTGCTGAGACATAAATCTCAAATCTCTTGTCTGGGACAGCTGATCACCCACACAGGATGACAGCACCTGGGATGAACTCCCTTTAAGAGACCCAGATAAATGGACAGAGAAGGTGTTGCAGGGAATTCCAGGAGCTACCCCAGTAGAAGCAGCTGGGTCAAGACCGTGCTCTTACTTCAGAGCAAAAAGCAACCAGGGATGCCTTCTCTTTTTGCATTTGCTTCCTTCAGGAGGGCTGAGGACAAGACCTCTTCTGACAGTTTCTTACCTTTAGTGGTCTTTCTGTTCTCACTAGGATATAGACAGAGAGGTATAGGCTAAAACATGGATTGCTCAAATTTTAATCAGAGATTTGACTAGCTGCCAAACCATCCCAGAATTGGTAAGGAATCAAAAGGTCTTAAATCATGTTTTAGACACTGGCTGTAAATCATTTGGACTTTACATTTATAATAAACTAGATGCTTTATATTTTCATATATAAAACTCCATCAGTAACAACTCAAGCCAACTGCTTGCTAAAACCAAATTATTCCCATGACTAGAAGTGCAGATTCTTTAAATGTAGTTGAACAGAATTTGAACAAAAGAAGTCACAGCACTATTCCAAAATCGTAACTGGCAAATTTTAGAAGGAAAAAAACCAGCTTGTTAGTCTCAGATACCTGCTCTGAGACTCCTAATTCCATATTTATACTACTAAAATACAATGTACTTACTTTCAGAAGCAAAAAGACTCCACAAGATCCTCTGCAGACAGAGATCTAAAGAGCTTGAATAATCATTATTTAGGATAATCTCAGTTTTAGAGCTCTTGCTATTTTCCATTTTAAGGTTATAAAGTCCTAACTATTATGTCTGATGCATCTTGTTGGGAATTTGGGACCCACATGACTTATGTTAAATAATATTTGTATATTCCATGTTTTTGTTGGACTCACCAACATATCTGCCTTGTGCCAGAATGGAGAAAAATTTAAAAAAAAATATTTAAAGGGATCCCAGTTCTCAAGCCATTTAATTTACAATCCTGAATATTTTCTAATTACTTGAGTCCAGGAAAAGAAGGCCAACATGGTGCATGGAGGCTTGGAAACAGGTACCATATTTTACTTTAGAGGAATAACAACCACAACAACCTCAGAAAAGTGATTCCCTTGCATTGTGACATGAGCAGCAGAGATTACAGTCCATGACATAGGCCAAGAGGGGAGGACACACATTTTTGCCTGGATACTCGACCACACCCTCTGACTCAGCCTCTTCAGTATTTTAGGACCAGATCTTACAGTAGGATCTGCCTGTGCAGGCTCCTGTTCCTGTGTGGCATCTCATGAAGTTCAATGGAAGTGTGCATTGTTCTAGTACTTGGAAACACTATTCCAGCATCTAGAGTTCTTATCTCTTAACAATATCTAAGCAAGGTGTACATACAAGTCTCAGATCAGACTCCATCAAAAAATATCACTTAAATATTTAGTGGAGGACAGAGTAACTTTGATTTATACTTTTCTACAGATTTCTTTCTTGTGTCTTGCAAACCAGTGGCAAAATAGAGATAGACAAAATTGAAGGATTTTCCTT
Source organism: Phainopepla nitens (assembly GCA_013400175.1). Lineage (NCBI taxonomy): Eukaryota > Metazoa > Chordata > Aves > Passeriformes > Bombycillidae > Phainopepla > Phainopepla nitens. The sequence continues at coordinate 1,880,813 of VXBQ01010227.1, forward strand.
AAGATTGATTTTCTTCTTCAAGACAGCTTCAAGCTTCTTAATCAGCCAAAATCACTTTAGAAAAGAAGGCAACACAGATCCTAAACTCTGAGTAGAAATATTCTCAAAAAAAATTCCCAAAGCTGAAACTAGAGCAGATTTCTCTAAGGATAAGCAGGCACAACAGAAAGTCTTCTCAAGGTAAAAATTTGCTGTTGAGGACCCGAAGTCCGTCCACACAGTAAGCTCTTGAGGGGTAGGACTATAAGTCTTGCTGATTTTTTTGTTTGGCTGGTTATTTGTTAAGGTTCCATGGCCTGAAAGCCCTTTAGCAGCTGGAGTGCATTAGCTGCAGTGCTGGAGAGTATCTTCCAGCACAGTTTCATTGGAAAGGAATCTCGTTCACCTTCTCCAAGACCTTTTGCCAATGTATATCAAAACAAGGTAAGTGTGGACAACTGGTAGATTCTCTTCAAAAGTCCTCAGCTGGACTCAAACATGCAGGTAGACGTTTCCTGGCCATATGCTTTGCAGTGCGGAGACTGGCAGAGATCTCTGACCCACAGTATTTCACAGGGACAGTGCCATCACTGATATGGGCTTTTTATTGAAAAGAAACAACAACAAAGAAAACAAACAAACAAACAAAAAAAAAACCAAAAAACTCCAATATTCTGTTAAGCTAGAAAAGTAAGATAACTTTATTCCTCTCCTATAGCACCATTTTTCCAAATACCAATTTGTCTGGCTTCATCAAGTCTGCTATGTAAATATGTATGGAAACTAGAGATAGTCAAGCAACTACAAAACAAATAAACTGATCAGTTACATAATCCTTCTGTTGAGATATGATCACATTATGGAAAAGTCTGAGAAATCTTACTCTAAGTATTTCCTCTACTGTTTCCTTTAAATCTTCCTTGCAAACAACACATTGGCTCCAGTATCATAGAAGGAGACAACACACTTACCTCAATTTACTTAGCCTATTCAGGAAAAAAAACAATTAAAAAAATCTTCGTATTCAGACAATCTGACATAATGAAGCAGATTTTCTTCTTGTAGGTGTTAGGATGTAAAACCAAAGGTAACAATGAACTTTTTTAAATTAAAGGAAAACTGAAAATGTATCCATACACCCTTCTCTGTAAAATCTCTAAACATCTGCTCAAGATCCTGATGCAGTAACACAATATGTCTGCAGCTTTTGTAGTTATGAATAAATGCATCTTAAAATACAACACTGCAAAACCCATTCCTCCTCCATGTGCCTGCCAAATTCAGAGTTCAAAAATCTCTGACCTGGGTCCTCTAATCATTTCCTGGCCCTCTGGCCTCCCTTGGGAGCCACAAAGGTGGAGGGAGCTGGCTGTGGCCAGCATTGTTCCTTCCCTCCTGTTGCAGGAGTGCCCTCCCTGTCACATGAGTGCCAGATCCAGAAACACTTTGTGCTTCCCACTGCCAGCCCTGACAGAGCAAGAGGTGTTGGAGGAAATGGAAGATACAGAGGGGCTGCGGTCAGGGCAGCAAAGCCCAGGCAGGTGACGCCCTTGAAGAACTGGAATGTATCTGCACAGCTCAAACCTGCCATGGATTTTATTTGGTAAGCGAGAATCACAGACAGTAATGATGTCAAAATCACCTTATTCAAACAAGACCTTCGACCTGTCATGCTATGGTCAGATATATCCCCTAAATACAACACCAAGGGCTTAACAGGTATGAAAGCTTGAACATTATTTTCAGCATACTTAATTATATAAAAAAAAAAATTACAGCAAATAGAGCCTTGAATCTTTGAAATGGAAAAAAAAAAATTAAAAATTGTATTTTATTTATTCATGGGCTAGTCCAGATGAAAAACAGTAAACTCACTGTTCTTTCAAAGAGACAAGGGCTGTGGTCTTTGCTGCCTGGGGCTGCAATGCAAGTTTGTGGAACTCTCTTGAAGCTCTTATTTATTTATGTCATGATTGCTTAATTCAGATTTGGCTTAGTCAGTGACATTTCTGTATGTCACTTCATGGATTATAGTTGTGTACCAAGGTAAATGTATGGCATGATTCTTTTTATTTGGTGTTTAACATCAACACACCTTGTGACTATCACAGTATTAAAGCAGCTGATCTAACAAGAAACACCTTTAAGTTTTGAAGGCTTTTTAGCTGAGTCCAATTTATTTATCCTTGATAAATTATTTCTGATTTAGTTTGGGTTATAGAGTTATCAGCTCTTCATGAAAGGACTAAACACACAAACCTGCTATTTTTCAAGGGGGCAGGGACATTTCATTATTGTGTTCCACTTCATTCCCTTTTGTTTCATTTTTCTCCTGGTAAAAGTCTCTCTGCCAAATATTTCAAAGCCCTTCTTGGCAAGTAAAAAAAAAATTTGGACAGAGTAAACTGCAATTAGAAATTTTTGGCAAGTTTCATATTTTGGATGCTGATGAGAAGGGTATCAGTTCTAGTGTACTTGACCAGTTCATTATTTCAGATAATTTCCTGCCACACAGCACCATTGCTACAGATAGTGTTTGGTTGAAAAACCAGCAAGGAAGCACATCCCAATTTCTATTTTTTTCAAGTGCAGATAACATTTTGTAGATAACAAGCGCAAATGAATTGTTTTTTCTCCGCCGTCTGTCATTCACTCTAACTCAACGCATAAAATCTTATTTCTCTTCTTAATATTGTGTATCCAAGAACTGTTTCTTACACTCCAGAATGTAAGAAATTCATGTAAATGGTGTAACTTATTATACAAGAAAAGGTTGTAAAACACACATTTGCATTGCTGTTATTAGGGGCCAAATTCAATTATTGCCTCTTTTGCTTGGCTTTGGCACCACAAAAATCTATGTATATTCCAATAAGACAAATGTTTTTGTTTGTTTTTTGGGGCTGGAGGGCTTTAGACAAGGGCTGTGACCTTCTGCACTTTTCTGCACAGCAGAAGTCATAGGTTTTTATTGGATCCTGTTCTAAATTTGTGTCAGCACTTCCTTTATAAATTCTTATTTTGATATGGATTATAAACTGTTCATAAAAAAATCCATTCCAGACTAAAAGTCTATTTTGTTGGCGTGGAGAGTGCTAAGTACCAGACCTGATGATTTGGTATTTCTAGACCCTAAGATTACAAACAAAACACACCTTGTGTGTTCAGAAACACTTTTTACCAGTCAGAGATTTGTTCACTGTATGCTTTACAGTTAAAGTATCAGGCAAGCTGCTTGCTGGAGTTTTTTCCCCCCTACACAGCTTTTCCAATAAAAACTTTCAATGAAACCATCAGTGACATATCACAATCCAGGACATGCTATTATGCCCGTTTCTCCCCCTGCCAGAAGTCCTAGTGGTTTGTGTTATTTCTTCCTCACAGAAGAAATCACCTTTGGAGAAAAATACATGTAATGCTAAATCAGGGTCAGAGAGCACTGAGGGGAAAAAGGGGTCAAGATCCTTATCCTCATTGTCAGGGAGAGTTGTTTTTCTCTAAATTTCTGTCTACATTGTGGTATTTCACAATAAAAGAGAAGTGTATTTTTTTCCTGTCACTATAGAAAACATTGCTCAAGGATCAGCACCTGGGTTGCCAGCATTCTCAGTTCTTCAGCTCCATCTCCAACACATGGCACACCTCTTTCTGCAAGTGGAGATGTACTGAACAGATCTTTATAATATGGTTAAGGATTATGTGAGACAGTTCTAAAAGTGTAGATTTTCCCCCCTTCTTTATTCCCCTGTCCTCAGAAAATATGCATCTGCTTTGGGCAGGCAAAACCATAACCAGTGATTTTTTTCAAAATTGCTTCATTGCCAATGATCTCATATGGCAGGGCAACCTAAGGGAGCAAGATGGACTTTCACAGCACACTTCTGCTAGATCACAGAGTAGCTTTGCTGTTTGCCTATCTGTCCTCCACACACTTTGAAGCACTGTTACTACGTTCAAGGAAAATGCACACAGCCCTCATTGTGATCTCTGTTTTCCCTACCAGGCAAAATGTGTTTGACTGATAACACAGCAATATACAGAAGTCGTGTGCAACACCTCCACTGCCTCTGAGAGGCCTCAAAGAGAAGAATAGCAAGCACACCTTAATCATTTGAAAATTTTAACTTTAAGGACAAAAGCTCTTTATGGAGAATGTATGGAGAGCTGACAATGATCAGTACACATTTTTATAAGAAACAAGAAGAGAAACCCACAAGAATTCACAATGCTGTTCGCAGGGTTGCACTGAGTTCAGCTTTGTGGAAGCACCACACTGAAGTCCCATGCTGCAGGGAGAGCCAGTCGTGTGGTCCCTGCTGGTGGTGTTTTCACAATTCTCGTAATTAATTTGATATGAGCATTCCTGGCAGTGTTGGTGGCTGAGTACTTCAGAAGCTGGATAACACTTCACTGATGATTTGCAGAAACCCTTGTATGTTTATATCTTCAGCAGACCATCAAATTCACAAAATGCTTTGGTCAGTTTAATGATTATCCTGGGAAGCAAAGTTGGGCTGCCATTATCGAGATCCTAGCTTCTGCCTAATGATTTAAACCAGCTTTCATTCTTTGGGGTGACAGATGTGCTTGAACATTATGCAGAATGCATTACTTCCATAATGGGATTGTGACTTGTTATTGATCTCCATCGCTTTCATCACCACATCCACATCAGTTATTTGTGTCAATCTCAATAACTAGTCGCATGTCTATCTGCATGGTTACATGAAGCCTTTCAAGAAAATTGTGAGTCTTGCTCATTTTATTCTGTCGTCAGTTTCATTAACTCTGTTTTACATTGTTTGCTTCTTAAAGTAATGCAAAGATTTTTCTTTTTCTTTTTTTTCTGTTGTTGAATATTAACACCTTCTTTGAAACTCTCATAATTGTTGACCTCCTGTAAGGGAGTGTTTTCCCTTAACAGCATTCAGATCTTAGGGAGCTGGTGGAATCTTAGATTTCAAATTAGTATCATCACATACAATCAGTAGGGTAAGAAAATCCCTGCGTGTACAGTAGCTATATTCAAAAGAATTAAAACTAATTTTAAATATGCATGGACATAATTGCCACATTTCCCACTGAAAATACCGGCCCTGGTTAGACTCCATGAAAAGCAGAGAAAAGAAAAAAGCAACCCAAGAGAATGTCAAATGAATTGCATAACTTCCATCCATATCTTCAGCTTTCTGGTTTAAAGGAGGATAAGCCAGGCTCTTAACAAAATCCATGAGATTTACTTGTCCCATATCTACAAGGCTCATGGCCTCTCTTCTTTGCATAGTTTCAGCTCCTGATGTTTCACTTTTTCCTGCTTGCAATATGTTGATAGATAGAACAATAGAAATAAAGCCAGAACTGCAGAATTTTTCCAAGTTTTTCCCTTTTCATTAAATCCAAGGCCAAATGTGTGATTGAAATAAAACAATTATACAAATCCCTCCATGTTTTATTTCAGAAAAGGCAACACTTGGGCATACTAATGACAATTGGAATTATAAATGACAAAAAATGGTGCATTCCCCAAAAAGACAAATTCTCCAGAAGACTGGAGATGAAGTCAAAACTGCAGTTTCCTCTCCTAAATGAAGGGAAAAGTTGATTTTCCTTTGTATTATTTCATAAGCATGTAAATGAACAAAGGTAATTTCTAGTGCTCACTTCACGCTTCAAGAAAAAGAATTTTCCTCTGCACAGAGTACTGCACACTTAGCATACTGAATCTAGCAAAACCTCATGATCGTAATAAAGACATTTACATATAATTGAATAAAATATAAAGAGAGTGAATGTCAAATCTATCATAGTCTGCTACATCAAACACACAAGGAGTCCCATATTTTAGTTTCTTTCAGATAACTGTATCATGATATTGCTGCTAAATTATACTGAAGTTACACTGTGATATGTACAAAAGAATGAGCTAAATCCTGGTTCACTGAACTCCAAGACATCAGGAAAATCTGGCATCAAACCAACACTGGCTCACAAGCAAATTTCCAAATTGAAAAGGGAGGATACATGATTAGTCATCCTCTGTAATTAGGAGGATGATGATGCAGTCTACTGTAGATGACCTTCACTAAGTCACTGTCATAGTGAAACATTATGTCTTTAGCTAAAAAAAGCACATAATTCTTGCCATAAAACTGTCTTTCCCAGGAACAACTTTTGTTTCTGTCCCAGATGAGTATTTTTGGATGGAATCTGTTTCAGTTTTCAAGTCTAGAAGGAGTTAGTTCAACCTGGTCTTTATTCTACCTATTGCATAATACCATTCTGCATTTTTAGGGTCAGATTGAGGCACCTTAGTGAAGGTATACCGCAACACACCATGTTTCCTCTGGTCTCTAGTCTCAAATCATGATCTACCTCTCGCACTTTAAAGCAACAGGCTCCTGTCTTAAACCTTCAAGTATTAACATGGGTGAAATTTCCCTCCACTGGGCTCATTTCACTACAATTTTCTAGCTATTTTGTCCCTCATGGTCTCTCCCTACACCCTCTAGAATGTGACCACGTTGTTCCAGTGCAGGCCCTCTCCTTCGCACTCCATCCAGAGCGAGAAGCATGATGCAGAAGGCTGAAGAAATTCTCACAGTATCCCCAGTGTGCTAGGATTTGCAATCTCCTTCACTCCTGAGGGGGTCTAGCCCAAGGCCAGACTTGCATGCAAGTAATTTTTATGCATTTATGCAGTACCAGACTTCTGTGGCAAAGGGCCAAACATAGCTGTGTCTCATTCCAGGCTCCATATAGGTTATGGTATCAAACCCATTGACACTGTTTAAGAGGGTACACGTTAAAAGGTCCGAAGAGAAATGTAAAGTAAGACTGAACTAAGATGTGTGGCCTCCACATGTAACTCTGTTCCCCAAACAGGCAAGAATGTAAATCTCTGGTTTCTCAGCAGTTGAAACGAAAAGCCTGAGATCAGAAACCTGAAGTCCACTGCATCCCAATGCCTGCTATTTTCCACTGGCTGGCTGTAAGTCTTCAAAAAACACCTCACACTTGACAGGGATTAATTGGAGATTAGTCTTTCTGACCTGAAACAGAACTACAGAAAAATACTGACTAATAGCCCCTCTAGCTGTAAAAGACTAACATGAAACTGCAGACTCTGAGAAAAAAAATGCTCATCTGAGTAGAAGAAAAACTACAGAATGCTCTTCAGTAGATCCTGTGCAGGATGGAGTTTATATCCAGCCAGGCACTTCAATAAACCTACTTGATTCTTTCTGTAACCCCAGCTGATTCAGTTCCTAGAGCTGCCATACCACTGGTGAAGAAAAAAATTTATCACCTACACTCAAGTCTGCTTCATCATAAAAGGATATGCCCTACCTGTTTAATCAAGTAACCTACAAAATTCTCTTTTTGCAAAACACTGGATGTACTGACTTCTGCTGAACAGAAAATAAGAAAGCATTTTTATCTGTTCACATGTGGGTAGAAGAAGGCTGAAGCAGTTTGGGTATTTCTAGGTAGAAGCAAAAGGAAAAAAGAAATCACTTTATTTCTGCTCCTCTGCGTCCTCAGCCTATTCTACCTACTGCCATAATAACACCAGCACCCTACAGATGCTTTCCTGCACTGATAAAGAGAACCTTGCTGTGACACATGCACAGAGATGCTTGGGCCAGTTCGCAACTCCTGGAGGTACCCCATTTTCAGGGTGTTTATGGATTCTGGATGGCAGGTTGGCATCAGCTATGGCCAGTTGAAGTAAACTGAGCTAAGCATTTCCTCTAGAAGAATAAAAAATGAGTAATCTCATGGCACTGAGTTCAGGGGCTCAGAACACTCTTCTGCAGAGTCTCTGCTCCACTTTGGGCCCTGGCCTGATCGGAGTTCATGTTTAATTGTTGAGTTGCGAACGCCCCATAACTGTAAGCCTGAGCAACAGATGAGTTTATTTGATTTACACCATATGATGAAAAGACACTGAGCCAGATTAGATAGCTTAGTTTACAAACAATAAATGAAGTCATTTGCTGCAGAAATCTCTGCTTAAATGTCTGCCTAAGTAGAACATATGGAATACGCACATAAACATATAAAACATTAAAAAACTCTCTTTCCTGTGGGTTCTCAAAGGTGTTTCACAAATATGCACTTTTTTCACTCAGATGCCATATTCATCTCAGCTCACATAAATAAAATTTGTAATACTGTTTGAAAGGTACCTGAAGGTGTCTGTGAGGGTTGTTGGTACTTTTGTAATTTCTATAGGTCTAGTTTAAGCACAACTGTTTGCAAGTCTGTTTAGCCTGGATGTAATTGTATTCAACCAGAAAAATTTCAGAGCAATGCAGATAATATAAGCTCCTTCCACATTTGGAGGGAATTATGGAGGTTTTTACCTTATAAGAAAATATTCTATCTTAAGTTTCTTTCAGGAGTTTTTGTTTGTCTTCCAATATTCCTTCCTGAGAGAACATCCAGAACTAGAGAACAGCTCAGTATTATGTTTATGAATTATCTGAGAGCACACTGCAAGTTAATACAATTTTTACGATCTGAAATGATTTAATGGTCACCCACAAATTGTGCAACTGGTTACCTAATACGCATCATGTGACTTTCTCTTCCTTGATTAGATTAAGCAAATCTGAGCCAGGGGCTCAAAATGTACTTTTCATGAGTGTTCTTATGAACAAAAAGGTACTTTCACTAATATTCACAGAAGGAAAATAGAAGCCTCAGGTCAGGAAATCACTAGAGCATGTGTTTAATTCCTCCTCTCCTTACGAGAGGCGTTATGTTCACACTTAAGATGTATTGCTTAACTGCTGTCTGAATGCTTTTCTGAACCAGAACCAATGAAGAGGCAGCCACAGCTCAGTCATCCTTAAACACTAAAAATGGTTTTAAGAGAATGAAGTCTTCTGATTCATTGCAGCAACCATGCCCTTTTAAAATTTACTAATTTTGCATTTTTCTAACCTCCAATATTCAGTTAATATTGGCTTTCAGCCCTCTGTCCTTAAATTCTTGTGCCCTCATGATTGAAGCACGCTTAATAGGACAGCCTTCATATGTCCTATTAGACAAAATTTGTGCTTTAAACCTAGATCCAAGAGTAATTGAAGTTAATGGAAAGACTTAGTTGTTTTCAATGAGAGTTGGATGAAGAACTGATAGTTTATCTCTGGACAATCTCTTTTGAACATACTCACCAAGGTGCTGATCCAACTCCCAGTGAAGTCAATACAGGGATTTGTGTTGCGACCTGGATAATAACTCTGTTCTTCTTGGAGTCAAATCCCCTTTGCCAATATGCACATGCACAAATACAGAGATATAAATGAAAACAAATGTTTGGCAACTTGTGACAGAAAGTCCAAATCTGTATCTGTGTATTTGGGCCAAACCAAAATTGTTACGCTTGACAAAAACATCATTATGCTGATCTGGTTTTGGTTTTTGCTTACTAGTAATTGTTTGGTGAGTATAAATCTAACTTCTCATATTTTATTTTTTTGCATAAATATATTCTACTGTCACTGAAGACAGTAAAATGAGAGGGATTTCTATGTAAAACTCTGTTCAGACTTGTCATAACTTTGACAAACATAATCCTCTCAGACTAGAATTTTCCATGCTTGGTCTCCATCAAGAGCGATTCTGTTTTTGCCAAGTATGAAGAAGTTTGCTTCAGCTCCTTCTTAGTTTCCAAAATACAAAAGGTTTCTCATTTAGGATCGATCTTACACTCAAAACAAAAGGGATGTGGGCTGGATTCCCAGAGGTGCAGTGCTCTTGCAGTTCTCATTGGCTTTAGTGTTTCTAAAATCAGCTTCTGTGTTTTAAAACAAGAATTCCAAGCAGATGAGGGAATTCTGACTTGGACACAGTGAGCCAAGCGGAGCCTTGGCTAGCACAGTTGCAGGGAGTGGAGATGTTGCCGATTGCTTCATGTGCTGAGAGTGTGCGTTACGTGCCACACATTTGCTGTGCTCTGTGCTAACAGAGCAGTGCTCAGGGCAGCACACAAGAACAAGAACAAGGTGGACATTGAGGGGAAGACAAAGGGATGGGAAATCTTCCAAACCTTTGCAGACCTCTGTATTCAACACCACTGAGGAAGCTTTTTCTCCTATACAGATAAACAATTTCACAATTTATGCCAATAACAACTCAGGTTATTCCATACCGCTAAACAGAACAATTTTAAGACCCAGTGACAAAACAACTGGTTCAGCCCCTGGCATCTTTTCCAGAATGGTGCAGGCACTCTGCCATTTTAGGCTAAGATGATTGTTTCTGGGTTGTACTACCCCTCCAAATACCAGCTGAGGCCACTCATTAAACTTTGAGACCATCCTGCAGTTACTTAACTTGTGTACTCCAAGACAGTATATTGCTGTAATTTTTACTGCATGAAGCAAACATCATCAGAATATCCACCTCACTGTGTTCTCAAGATATTAGATGGCCACATTTAAAGTACATCCATATCCCCTTATGATGATAAGGACATGAGAAATATATGGATATTGAAAAGCAGTACCTAAACTCTAAAGGTCAGTGAACAAGCAGCAAAAAATTCAAGTGAGACTGGCATAGAAAGAATCCAGTCCCTAAAGTTTGAAAATAATTTAATTAATTCAGCAGTCATATAACAGAAACATTTCTGGCTATTCATTCTCTGTCTGACATAGGCATAAAATATTTCCCTCAGAGCTCTATTTGTTGCAGCAAGAGGGCTTGGGTTATTTTTTGTGTGTTTTGCCATGTTTGTTTTTAAACAAAGCCTGCAGAGCCTGGAAAATCTGTGAAATAATTATTATAAAATATAAAGTTGTGATGAGAATTTGGAATCATGTTAAAAGGTATTTGGTAAAAGGATACTAAAAGAGACTAAAGTGACTGATGATCAAATCCATTATTTGAGAGTAGAAAAGTCAGCGTCAAGAGAAGGAATTCCACCTCCATGGGGACAGAAGATAGGATAGAATAGTTCAGTAGGAAAGGACCTACAATGATCAACAGCATATGTGATAGATCCAGCTGCAAAGGTGATAGCAATTTGAAGTCATCTGCAGCTGGAGAGAGAAAATAATATAGATCATATTAAAATCCTGTAGTTTGAGTAGCTATTTATAATTTATGGATGAAAACTGGGTCCCTAAAAGAGTTCACCAGCCTGCTGTGGTGTTTATCTAAGCTTTTGCTTGTTTTATAGACCTTACTACTGCTTTTAATGACATAAAGAAAACAAATTAAAATAAATGAAAAGCAAAACGTCCCCTAGCAATAAGTAGGCTGTGAATTACAGAACAGCAGTAGCTGCTTTTGAAGGCTAGAATGGCAAATGCACACATGCTGTAACAGCCCCAGGGGTTGACAGATGCCAAAATGCCTGGGTGATCTGTTCATTCATCTCCGGGCAGGTACTGACAACAGCTCCTCTCCAAAGGGGAGGCTGCATATTGTGCTGATATCCACATCAGATGACTGAATCCCACCAGGATTTCTGTGCCACACATTTTTTAGCCTGAAGATCCAATACCTGATTTACAAAAGGCAGCAAAAATAGAGAAGAAAGAGGGGATGCCCTATCAACTATGTTTCTAAATTCAGTTACCAAAGTCATCTTCAGCTTTGTAGTTTTTCCAGTCTGATAACTTGTCTCAAAAAGCCAAAAACATATCATTGAGGGAAAAGTAGAAGGAAAGTTTCTCCAGAAACAGTTTTTCTGGAAAGAATCTGTTATCATGGTAAAGAGAATTTACATTGTATGTTCTCAAATCTTAATTAACTTGATCACCTGCTGTGAAACTCCCTAACATCTACTGAATCAGGTGGGTAACTTTAGCCTAAGTCTGAAAACTCTTTTCTGTTCCCACTGTGCATTTCAAAACCAGATATTAGAACTCAATATATTTCTTGGGGAACCACCAGTGTTCTTTGTATTTAACCCTGCGACCTTGCCTCTGTATGGGCTAAATTACACCAGCCTCTGTGGGAGGAAGAGCCACAGTCTGACAGGACTGGAAAGGCCTGTCTTCAGAAGAATGAAATTAAGCACACACAACATTTGGGAAAGTTCAGATTGGTAAACCTGGCAGGACAAAAGGACAAGTCTTCAAACTTGCTTTACTTAGCAAGATTTGGGAGAAATGCGCCGACTGTACATTCTCTACCCTCATTATATTCTTGGAGTTTTGACTTCCTCTGTTGCTCCCTAGCCACAGATAGGTATCTAAACACGGGGAAGGCAGAGTGTTTTCACAGCTGCTAGAACCGTGTTATACCTATGGACTGCAGGCCACACAGGGGGAGCACAGTTGCTCGACTATTGAAATAATAAGAATTTGCTTAAATCAATAGGTTTTAATTGTGTTGCTTTACATTCAGTTCTCTACCTAGACAAAAAAAAAAAAAATGTTGCTAGCAAAAGGAGAGTAGTTGGATTTCTTTGGGGGAGTCAGAGCAGGAAAGAATACAATCTTATGAAACCACGAACACGTTGCAGCTCTTTGTCTATACTTGACAGTGTATACATGGCTCTGCATTTCAGAATGTATCAAAGTTTCTCAAAAATCTAAGCACCTGGTAGGGCAAAATGGAACTTCAGGAATTATTATTTTTCTCTTCTGAAGTATCACTAAGATGAGGAAGAAAAAAGAGAGGAGAGAAACTCAGACTTCACAATTTTTTCCAAATGGAAGGTATCATCCCCTTCACAACTGAATATTGCACTTAAAACGTCTGAATTTCAGTTGAAAAATAAATTACCTGTATTTGGTATAGAGCTCAGTGTATTGTTAGCACATTCAGAGTCTCACTCCACTATCTTATGTTGGCTCATATTGGCCAGTGACCTAAAAGAGCACTTATTGTCCTTTATCTATGGAGGGGAAGATTAGCATCACAGAAATGATCTTGCAATTGGTACTGTTGGCAGTGCCGGATGAAAGACAATAATTCTCGAACATTTAAGAAGCTATTGCCCAAATCTTCAACTTCTGGAAATTCATGTAGGTCCATTACAATGAATGGAGTTTTGCCAATAGGCCAACTGATAACCTGCCTGTTAAAACAAAAGAAACTCAGCCTTGATCATTCTTTTATTGTTCTGATTCTTTTGCAGATTTAGAAAATGTAACACAACTGCTTAAAATAACCCCACCATTTATTATTCCGGGAGCAATGTTTTCTTAACAATACAGTCAAAGTGTGTCTGGAATTTTGAAACACAATTTATTTTCCCAGAACATGCCAGGCAATCAAAAAAGTTACATTCCATATTCAGAAAAAAAATTGTGGCTGTTACAAAACAAGAAAAAGTAAATCATAAAAAAATGTTGCTAAAGCTAAAAATCTATAAAATAACACTGACCTTTTTATATACCTCATAAACAGCACAGAGAAATTCCTGCTTCTGCCAAACACTCCAGTTTGCAACAGTGTTCCAAATTTTCATTAGCACACTAACTATGCTGCCTGATATCCAGTGGCTCAAAATGTTTTCTCACTCTTCATTCTGGAAAAAAAAAAAAAAAAAAAAAAGNAAAAAAAAAAAAAAAAAAAAAAAAAAAAAAAAAAAAAAAAAAAAAAAAAAAAAAAAAAAAAAAAAAGAGAGAGAGAGAGGAAAACAGTAACTAAATACCAACCAGAGAGGTTTATTTAGTATCAATATGACACCTCTAGATAGTGAAACATCTACAAGTGATACAGTTAGAGCTGAAATGTGCCCAAGCCAGAAGCCCAGGTTATAACTCACATTTTGGGAGATTGGTTTAGGTAGCTGTTGTAAGAACAGCACATGCATGGATTGGTAAACAAGGACAGTATATCTAAGACCATTGTGAGAATACCTTGAAGAATAAATGTGTTTGTAGATTATTATTTTCAGAAGACTGCAAGGAAATATTTGGAGACTAAACTGTTATGTTAATTATGCTTTTTTTTTTTTATACTCAGTAAAACACATTTAGAAGTTTCTCAAATTCTCTTTCATGACATGAAAACAAAAATGCCACAGAAAGCCTTTTCCTTTCTTAGTTTCTTACTATAAAGGGGGAGCAGAAGGAAGAGATAAAAATACTGACTGTATAAGATTCAAATTAGGATTCTGATTTTTCCAGTCCCAAAATTCCAGATAATTGGATTCAGGATTTTCAACCAATAAGCAGATATCCCTTCCAAATATCTACACTCTTAGTTTTGAAGGTCATGGTAATTACCTGTTTATCTCATGAGACATTTTGATATGTGAGATATTCCAGAGCAAGAAAAGTAGTTGGTGGCTGTTCATGTTTTTCATGCTGTTCATACTCAAATGAAAAAGAGTGTGCTAGAATGATTATTACTAAAACAAAATAGGAAAGAGATATAATTCCTTTATTCCTTCTCTGATAGAAAAAAAAAAACAATCCAAACCAACCAACCAACAAAAATACAACAACAACAAAAAAACCCCAAACCAACCAATCAATTAAAAACAACCCAAAAGATGGGAAATAGATATAGAGAAGAGGAAAAGAAAAACCCATTGGTTCAATGTTTTTCCAGTTCTCTTCCCTGTAACATATAGATGGCAAACAAAACTAATGCAGAGGGCTTTGGGTTGGTGTATGACATTTAGGTATCACAAAAAAAGTCTATTAAATCCTCAGCAAATATTGTTTCAGCTGCTTCAGAGCACACTCTGCAGTCACACAATGTTGAAGGTACCTGATTCCTCATCAAGAAATGTTCAACACCTCCTGGGCCTGGGTCCTGTTACAAGAGAAACAGCTTAAAGGAACTGGAAGTGAAAATAATCTTTGTAGCAGATGATGTGGACAACATAAGCTCATTGTCAGAAAATACTGGAAATTAACAAAAAGGAACCAAAACTGCGCCTTTGTATAAAATGTGCTAAGGATTATGTCAGAAGACAAAGAATGCCAAGTAATGAAAAGAAAAAGGAATAATCAAATTTAATTGAAAGGTGCAGTTTTAAAGGAAAGAATTTCATCTATTAGACTAGTAAGAAAAAAGCATGAAATCCTTAATAACATAAATTTATTCTAGTCAGAAACACATTTAACAATGCCATGTAAGTGAGTAGTGGGATAATTGCTAAGATGTGGCTAAATAGGAAAAACTTTTATTATTTTAATATTAAATGCAATTATAATCCTTGTTTTCTTAGCTCTTTCTTTCACAAGGGCAGTCATAATCCATCAAGTCTCAAATTTGGCATGTGTCTCTATGTGACTTTATGATTAAATTCCACACTCAAAATTCACAAAGAATAAACCTGATGAAGTGCACATGCATCTTAATAAGTGAAAGAGACAAATGAATTCATTGTCTATTCAAGCAGTTTTATAATATCTCAACATGTGTTGAACAAAGCTGCAGGCTATTAACACAAATCATATAGGCTTTAATTACAATCTAAATCTGCATTATTAAAGTAATAAAATGACCCTAAAATAAATGTTATTGAAGTCCCGTTGTCCCTACAAATGAATACAGCATGAGAGAGTGGTACAATAAAACACCCTAACATTAACATATTGTATGTACCACTGTGGCTTCCCACAGAGCCAAATCAACAAGACCTGACTCTTCTTTTCCATAGCTGTGGGCAAAATTCTCCTCTCCTTTAATTTGTCTCTGTGGGCCACATTCATTAGACTTTCAGAGTTTCATGTGTGGGGCAACATGACCCTGCCGGGCCAAGCCTCCTCCCCAGGGTCCCTAGAGATCGCCAGTTCTGGGGGATGTCAAGGCACAATTCCTATCAGTAGCCAGATGGGGTAATGCAGAACTAGGGAATAACTCAGCTTAACTGCAACGAGAGTCTCAGTTTAAACAATGAGTTTTGGCATTACTGTGTGGCAGCCAATTACAATGGAGGAGTCATTCTTGAGATTATACATGTGAAGAACATTATTCATATGACATTTACATATGAGAATTTGGAGGGTCAGCCATAATTGTTGTGTTTTTTTTCTTCTGGGCAAGCACTGATCTCCAAATGCATGATCTGATACTATTTCCTAAAATAATCTGCTATTTTAGAATACTCGATATGCAATCATGACATTTATGATCTGTTGCAGAGCCTATACTGAAGTCTAGAAGCATTTTAACCACAATACTTGCTGCCATTTCCTAAATCATCACATCCCACATTGATTCTGACAATAGAAGAAAGGATGACAAGGGCACTGAAATAGTTGAATGAGAACAGAAGGCCACAGTTCTTGCTTAACCATGTATTTGCCATGGACTGTGAGATAACACAAATAAAGGGGTCCTTTCCCCTTCTCCGTAACCCCGACTGGGAAATGTCCAAATCCTTCAGTCCAATTTAAGCACATTAGCGCAACTCCCCAGGAGGAGGGGAGTTTGCAAATAAACTCTCACTGGTCTCTGTACCTTTTGCCAAACCCCACAAGATCCTTTCTGGGTTCCTTCTGAGCACTCATCCTCTCACTTGAGACATGGCAAACAAGACCAAGCCACACGTGGATACATCTGCCTTTGAGGGAGAAAGCCATAAGGTCTCCCCAAGATTCCTTTTCTCCAGATTAACGTGCACAGCTCCCTCAGCCACTCATCAGACACGTTTTCTAGATCCTTCATGACCTTCACTGCCCTCCTTGGGATAGGCTCCAGCACCTCAATGTCCTTTTTGAGGTGAGGGGTCCAAAACCGAGCACAGCACTTGAGGTGCATCCTCACCAGTGATCGCAATATTGGTTCTAAGAGAGAGATTTCTGACTTCTCCACAGTTACCCCTCCCCTCCAAGGAAACACTCGAAAAACAGATGAGAAAATGAGCACATACACTCTCTATCATAAAACATGAGATTTAAACAGACATTAGACCACTCAACCTCGTTGAACACATAGCAGAGATCAGCAGGGTTTTCAGCCGTATCATAGAGGCAGTATGTGTCCAGGCCCGAGTAAAACAGGAAGCTGCTCTTAGTTCCTGCATTAAGTATGGCAGACTTAACTGCTAATTCCTTAAATTGTGCTGGGCTCCCACTGAGACACGTGGGACACTACACATTCATTCTTCTTCAGATCCATTTGTAAGAAAAATATGAGTGTATAAGAAAAGAGAAAGAGGAAAGGCAAGAGACCGTAAAACTGTGACTGGCTGGTGAGGAAACTACCAGAGCAAAATTAAAAACTACTATATGGTAGTGGTCCCAAAACTGCACACCATGATACAATTACATTCTATATCTTCATTATAATTTCATTATATTTATTGAGAGTGTAGTTTGGTACCTACCTGTTCTAAAATATGCTAAAACTCTTAGCAGCTTCACTGAAGGCATAATGATTAGGCATAATTAAAACATTCTAATTTCTCACAGTAGTATATAAGTCCTTAAAGTTAAAATATATTAGAAGGCTAAATGCTTAAGAGATGGCTTTTCATAAATGATACATTCATAAATTAATGACTTGCGAAATAATCAAGCCAGAGATTTTACACAACATGATCAGATAACATATACCTTTCTTTTCTATTGAAATTGCCATATTGCTATATTATGGTAAAATGTTGATATTTCCAGTTTTACTCAGGGAAAATAAAACCATTCCACAAGATTCAAATATTGTGTTTAATGCACTCAGATTATCCTACTTGATCTTGCAATGAAAGAGGGTAGAAGAGCTCCCACACTTCATCCCCATTGTACAGTTGTGGCTTTGGAAAATATCACTCAGCAAACTCTCAGTCTTTTTCTGTGCAAAGTCAAAATGGCCCGCTTAAACCACAGGTGACCACTTCAAGCCAAAAGGCAGCTTTACAAACTTCTGCCTCTCTTTTTCTTAATTACCAACTTCCTCACCTGTGTTTCTGCACGTTTATAATTTTTTCATAACCTGAAGGACAGAGGAATCACAAGTTCATCAATGCTAGCTGGCTTTTCTCTCACTCCAGGGGCGATGTAAGGGCAGTAAATGGTCAGTAAATTACAGCTCAAGATCAGATGCTAACAGAGGCTCTGTGTAACAGGAGTGTGCAATGCAAGAGCCTCTGTAAAAAGCACCTTACTGAAACCGAAATGTGTAAATTAATTCCCGTGTGGGAAGCTGGCTCGGAGTAGCAAGGATACTGCAAATTCACACTGCTGTTCACTGCACATTCATTTTTTAGGTGGAGGACTCTAATTGAGTGCAGTCTTAGAACATACATACTGTAATGATTATAGCACCCTGCTAGAAGGGGAGAGATCAGATTTCAGCTGGGAGCTGTAACAGGGGTCTCCTTCCATGCAACTGTTCCAAAACGCCAAAATACAAACTTTGTGTGCAATTCAGTCATGCTCTGTGCATGCCTGCCAGATGAACTCCTGCAGGTGAGGTATGTGAAGTAACAAAGCTGCACACTGAGAGGTTGGTGCAACTCAGGCAGGAATTAGAGGCAGCTGCATTCAACTTAGGTGGCTGAGAGCGTATCTAGGAACAGAAAGAGAGGTACTACTGGGACTTTCCCAGAAAGCTTTGGCACCTGAAAGCATTACATGCTTCTGAGGGCAGGTAGAATTGAATTTTTTGCAGACAAAAGGACATGGAAGTGTTGAAGCTTTGGCCCTACATAGTTTGCTTTAATGATGGCCCATCTATTAAGGCATGTATAAAACATCTGAAACCTTATTTCATACCTGATGCCTTTCTCACTAGTGTTGAGTTACAAAATCCTGCTCACATCAGTCCTGCAAAAGCAGATTTTGGATAGAACAGATGACAGTGTCTAATTAACGCGTGTTACCTAACCTTTTATGGACACAGTACTAGGACGAATTCATGCTTCTTTATATTTTAACTTGTTAAAGAGAATACAATCATATAAAAATAAATATGTCTGTCATACTTTAGAGAACACTTTTAAAGATGGCTCTGATTAACTTAGTCCTTGTAATATTTTTATTTTTCAAGATATTTACACAGCTTAGACATTTAAAATATTTTTTTCATTTTAATCTCTAAGAAATACTTTGTAACATTTTAAATGCACAAAAGCATTCAGATTCTCTTTTCTTTCATTTCACTTAAGATTTTGGCAAAAGTTATTCTTCTTAACTGCAACGTATCTATACAGTTCATCATTTTATTCTTTGGAGAAATGACTTCAGTAAGGTCTCAGCAGCTATAAAATATGTTCTTTTATCATTTCAGGGTATCAGTGGGATTAATCACTCTTAACCAGCTGTTTTATAGCCATGGTGTGAGAATGTCTAAGGTTTATTTGGAGTATTGCATTTTTTTCAGGATAAAGCACAGTAGACCATGTCAGCCACATAAAAATATTACTTCCTTCTTGTCACTCTTAATTGGGATCAAGCAATTTTTGGTCAATCACTTTGGTCAAGAAAATTTATGAAAAATACAGGTCTACTTATACATGATAGAGGTAATTAATGTTTTTTACAGACAGTCATTATAATAAAAGCCTTTCATTCCTCATCCCTCACTGCATCACTGTGAGAAATTCTGTGGAGGAGATGAATGGCTGGATTGTAATATTGATTTCCCTGGGTTTTCTGGCATATGCTCAGGGCAGCACACAGCTCAGTATCACTCACTTGTTAATCATCAAACACACACATACAACACAAAGCTTATTTCTGTTTCTAAATTTGTGTGATTTGACCAGATGGCAATCTCAGCCTGACAGGTGTGTCCTGAAAACTCATTTAAATATTTGTAAATAGTGGCACCATTCCTGCTTTAGGTGATTAATAACTGCTGATCCTGTCACTCTTTTCAACATCATTTCTGTTTTAAGAAATGTTGAACTTAATAACTTAGAAGAAACTTTAACAAATACCTTTTCAACTTTACTTACTTGTCTTCATTAATTATCCAGAAACTTCTTTCCCACAATCAGTGAACAGCATATATTAGGTTGTGAAAATTCTAGCTTTCATTCACAAAACTACAGAAAGTCAGGCCTTGCTTATCATTTTAGCAAACATGAGTGACTGGGCTGAAAGTTTTGGATATCTATCTGCCTCATGGTGAAATATCAGACACAGTTCATTATCTAAAAAAAAATTAAATATATCTATTACCCTGGACAAAAGTTGTGGGTTTTTTTACTCCTCCCCATTTTAGACCTCCTATTTAAATTCCTGTACAAGAAGACTGGCACACAGGGAAGGGAAGGAGAGGGGAGAGAGACAATGACTTTGGGTACACAACACAGGGAAGAGTGCAGAACCAGTCTTTGAGGACAGAAGGGCAGAAATGGAAGAAAAAAACTAATTACACAAAAGGAAGGGTATCACATAAGATGCAAGAGGACAATTTGTGGAAAGGAGCAATAGAGCAATGGGAGAGAGTTTGGGACAGAAGTGGAGACCAAAGCTGGGGAGAATAAATGGGCTGGGAAGAGAAGGAACAGACAGAACTGTGAGAGAACAGGCACTTCCAAGACTCAAGGCTGGAATCAGGACATCACTTTTCTGGGAGAAAAACACATGCTTCCATTCCCCTCTAGTGGCAGGTACACTTAAAAAAAACACCCACCGGTTAGCATTTTACTCCTCTGGGGTTCAAGATGACACAGTCCCCTTTAAAACCTGCCAGTGTCATGTTGTCATACTGCTTGCTTTACCCCCTCATCCTTCCTTATTTTGTAATCTTTTAAAAACCCTTGAAACCACAATAAAAAAATTACATAGATATTAAATATGCAAAATCAAACAAGAGAAGTCAGGAAATTAAGCCTGTCTTTCGATACCTACCAAAGGGCATAGCTAGGGTAATGCACTTTTTAGTAATGCACACACATTTCCCAAAGAGTTACAAATCTGTGTGGTTCCAGATGGGTCAGTTCCCACTGAACGAGCAGATAATTATTGCTGCTATCCCATAATATATATTGGGAAATTGCCACTTGGCATGCCGGCACTATCCCTTCTGTGCAGTGATACTTTAATTTGCATGTTAATAAATGTCAAAGTATGCCTTCTGCTCTGATCTGATTTCCACCTTTTTTTGTGATCAAATTCATATTTTTCCATATATGTATTTCCTGCATGACATCAACCAAAATACTCATCTGGAAAAGTCATAAAAAATTAATTCATTTTACTCAATTTGGATATTTTAGAGGAATAGGTAGTCTAGTATACACAGGGATTTGCATTACAGTAGGAATTAAACACTGATCACATCACATACAAGATTTTTATAGATCCTGCACATTCCAGAGAACCACACCTCTTCAAGAAGTCCTTTTGTTTTTTTCTCATTTCAGATCCCATTTTCCATTTTAAATGAAAATTGCGGTAAAAGGGGAATAATGCTGCTTAATGTTTCTATGCATTATGTTGATATCTTTACTGAGATTGAGTGGAGCACTTCAAAGTGAGTTAATTTTTGCCTTGGAGTTTTGTGTGAAGTTAAAGTAATTATTTGTCATCACTAAAAATTAGCTGTTGGCATTTTACAAATGATCTGATTTGAAAGTTAATCAAGAGCAGGCATTAGTTGTAGGGTTTATCAAGTGACCCAAAATGCAAGCTCAGCCTAATAGCTTCTAGAGGAGCTCTTACTTTTTTCTTTTCATATTGTTTAAAGAAACTCACCAGGGGGACATAATCTAAGAGTTAACAAACCATATTAATTCCATTCACTGAAATTGTTCCTATCCTGAGTTTCATTACAGACTTCTAGAAACCTTGCCTTCACAAATCTGAGTAATGGTCACTTGTGTTTTGATCCCAGAAGCCTTTTTTAAGCAGTACTTTATACTTCAGAACACTAAGTTTTCTATTTGAAACCCTTATTTTCACTAAGTATACAAAATCACTGACAATGATTGCACCTGAAGTTGTAGCAGAGTCAGAAGGTCTAGCTAAGCAGTCTGATTTGTTAAGTTCAGGTTGCTAAGTCAACCAGAAGAGAGAGCTTCAAAGACAAACATGGTAAATGGTTTGGAAAGCCTGAAACCACCAAATATCAAGGTTTTTTAAAAAGTAAATAGAAAGGAAGTTCATTTTTGCTGAGACTACTATGGCTTATTTTCAGTTGTAAGGCAGGGAAAATGCTCTCTGCTCTTTAACTGCATGCTCATAAAGTTTTAATTAGCAAAGTTTCAAAACATGGAAATTGTACTGCTGAAAATCAGCCACAGTTTTGATTTACAAGTCTGCAAAGGATTACTTGGTAGCAATCAGGATGGATTGCTGTGCCTAAGCCCAGAAAGCTCTAATATGTTATAAACACAAGCAAATGATGCAGTAATTGCCCTTGATTGCACTACTTAAAAGATTTTTAGAGGCAAGCCAAAGAGAAGTTGATAGTACCTATGTGCCTATGGCAAACAGTATGTGACGATCAAATCCATGCAGGAAATCCTGAAGTACTGTTTCCTTTTTCCTAAATGCAGGTGATACTTAGGACATCTTAGAAAGCCAGCTCTGGGACAGAACATCATCAGGTCTGAGGACACGTGGAATTATTACCACCCAAAAGGGCCTGTGGAAGGAGAGTGTGGGTTTCCACAGGGTCTGACAAAATCAACAGAACCATTAATACAGATACCATAGTCACAGAGGAGTGGCTTTCTTCCCTACCTTGTCTGTCTGATGGGAGCAAGCTTTCCTTTTATTATATCCATAAACCATGTCAGTAGCCAGCAAGAGAAAGGGGATGGGCAAAAACTGTGAGGGAGATGTGAAATCTGTTAGGTTATGACATTACATTGTGAGGCAGCTTCTGTAAAAGCAGTAAACAAAATAGTTCACATACGCATTATTTATCAATCTGAAAAATCTACAGTACTAATGATCAATGTACAGCTCTTCCTTTCCCCTCTAAAGATACCCACTCAGTAAAACATGAAGGACTTACACAGTGTGCCCATTTCAAACTTACAAATATAAACTTCCATAAGCTTATACTGTGTGAAGATGATTACTGATTCTTCTCTGTATGATAACCGTTATAATTTGTTTCCTAATTGAATTTCTAAGAGTAAAAGTTTCCTGAAGCCTGGGACTGGAGGGGACTCTGCTCAGGAACTTGAGGCAACTCCTCCTCCTCCTCCTCTCTTCCTTGAATTTATATCAGAGGTGCCAAACTTTAAGAAATCACAGCAGTTCTAGAAGTACTGCAGGAGGTCTAATACCCACATGTGTTAAACTCAGCAAATAATCGCACACAAATTCAAAATTCCTTGAACTGCTTGTATTTCAGGTGGTTATGTTTTCAAATATATTACAAGTCATTACGAATATTGGTTTTGACACACAGCTGTCAGTACTAACCTCAATGGCTACAATACTGTTTAATTTGTTATCAGCATATTAAATCTCTGGGCATAAAACTTGAAGTTGATAACACAATTCAGTCTGATGGAATTCCTAACGACATCATAAGAAATTCTGATAGTTGCAAAAAAAATGTTTACTTTGGAACCACATGCTACCACAGTCAGATAAAAATGACTGTTCAATTTTACTGTCATCTTCAAGAATACTGTTTCTTGAACAGCTATTAGGATCCTTAATGTTTCTAAAGAATTATTTGAAATCAAGAAAGAGTTATACCCCAGTAAATTCCCAGAGAAGAGCTCCCTGTGGAGCTACAAGGATTTCCCTGTTACAAGAATTTCAAAATCTCATTAGAAAGCATTTCCACAGCTCTTTGAGCTCTAATCCCAAATGGAAAGAGATAGATAAAAGGAATGTGGATTTAATAATTTTTGTGTCAACCACACTCTTTTTTTCATAGGTAGTTTACATTGACCCAAAAAAAGATTAAGGCGGCCAGTGAGCTGCTCAAGTCTAAAGTAGCAGCATTACTCAGATGGCTTAGTTCTTGGTTAAGTTTGCAAAAACCTACAGATATATAATTTTTAGGACAAATCACAAAGCAAGAGTCAATTATATATTTAGTCGTTTATTCTTTTCAAAGCCTTAAGCAAAGCTAATGTGTGTATCTTTAAATCAAATGCAAAGGTACACGTTTTTTAAAAAAAAGTTGCTTTTTAAAGAAGGACAATTATTTTCCTTCAGTTAATATCTGCAGCAATAGAATAACTAAGGTCAAACATGCTTCAAGTTCTGAGAATGTTGTTTAATATTTAATATAAAATATTTAAGAAATGTACCACCTTTACTGTCTCCTGATTTTTTTTTTCCTTCATTTGGTCACCAACAATGTTACCATTTCAAGATCACAAACGTAGCACTCTAGTTTCCATTTGATTCATGTGTGGACACAAAATAGGCCAGTTCCTGAGTAGCTTTATTTAAGGATAACTGGATACAGTCCCAGAAGGAAAATGAATGAGTCAAATGGTACCTGAAGATTTATGATCTTGTTTATGATGACTATGATCTTGAACAAGTGGCCTGGTGGTGATGAACAAAAATTACATAAGTGGGAATAGTTATTCTCTTCAGCATTTATCTGGAAATGCCATAATATTTAAAAAAAAAAAAATAGTCACTTTTATCCTAAGCCTTGTTTGATCTATATTACTGTACCTGCACACAAAGGGAAAAAAAAAGAGAGTTTTATGTTCTATAAATGTTATATGTTCTTACAGCACTATATTCCACTGAAGTTAAAAAAAAAAAAAAAAGACTGTAAATATTCCCTTGAAAAATTTAAAGAACCCTGCCTTCAAAATAAATGGATACATGTTTATTTGCTGTTAAAGACAGACATTTGTTTATGTCATATATATAAAGAGTGATTCCCTCTTGGTTTAAATACAACGAAGACCTACTCTTAGTCTGAGGGAGTTCAAAGGAGACACCAGTTACCTCAAACACTGCCAAAAAATGTTCTTTGTATAGATTTGTACATTTTGAGGCCAGAAGTACATTTTTGATTATCTAGTCTGATTACTTGTGTAATAATTAACACATAGCTTCCTGTACAGACCCTCACCAAGTGATTTCTTCATCAAGCCTTTATTTTCTGATTTAGCTAGACCACAAGGTTTATAAAAGAACCACCATTTTGTTTAATATTGACTTACTTTTAAAGTTATCATAGGTAGGAAAGGGACCAGC
Organism: Phainopepla nitens; assembly: GCA_013400175.1. NCBI lineage: Eukaryota > Metazoa > Chordata > Aves > Passeriformes > Bombycillidae > Phainopepla > Phainopepla nitens. Next base: position 1,905,805 of record VXBQ01010227.1, read on the forward strand.
TGACTTCTGTGAGTACCAGATTTGAAACAAGATGATCAGCACAAAGTACACTTTGGAGCTTTGCATTTTCCTGTTTCTGAAACTGCCAACTCATATCAGTTTACCTTTTTCTCCTAGAACCTAAATCTTTAAAGTCTTATTAGACTTCAGTCCTTTGATATTGCTGACAGGATTCAGAACCCTCTTGGAATATTAACACTTCTAGTTCAAACAGGCCGAAGAAGACTTGAACAAATAATTTTCATTGACAAGTTGAAGACACATTTTCATTGAACCTTGCAAATGCAGAATGTCACCCTATGGACTTACAACTGATTTCCGTTCTTTTTTTTCTGCCTAAAATGAACATCATTAGAAATAGAGCACTTACACTGAATCTACTCTCTGTTCACAAAATCAGTGTGTTCCAACAAGGCTGAAGACATTCTGCCTCTGAAATCAGCAAAAGAGAATTTCCTCAGCTGTAAGTCCACGAGAAGTGTTGCTGATGGCAATGCCAGGCTCCAATTTGCCTTTTTCTCCATTTCAAAGGCACAAACTCAAGGTCCTCAACCTGTCCTGAGTTTAGCTTTTATGAGGAAAGACACTAGAAACAGGACAACTGATAGAAATTTTCTTTCTCTCCCACATTAGAGAGCTTATTCAAATTCCCAGTGCCTGGCACTTCAGCAGAGCTGATTTATTACACTGCTACACAAAACCAGACTGATACACCAAGTCCCACAGCTGACCCTCTGGTTCAGAAACATCTGGTCCAATGACATGAGAAAGTTCACTACATCTGTACACAGTAAATCAATTAGTCATAATGGGATTTGGCAGCCAGTAATATGGAAGTATGGCACACGGAGTAAGTAATGATGGCTTTTACTGAGTTAAAAGATACTTTAGGACACACATGGTTCAAGGGTCTTCTTTCCTAGGGTGTCACCATCTGCATAATACTAATGATGAAGACAGATGCCAGGTCCTGCTTACACAAACAGAGGACATTTTACCTATTTTTTTTTTACTTTAGGGATCAGGTCCTTATGCTTTGATTATACCATCTCCTTTTGGCACTTCAACAGCAGCAATGGAAAATCCTTCCACAACTACAGGCAACTCTAATGTTAACAGCTGGCATCTCATAAACCAAGGGTTACAGAGCCAATTCCTTCTTTAATCCCTGGATGACTTCCTTATTTATTTTTTTTGCCTTAACTGAGGAGGTACCTTACCCCATGGCTGCACAGGAAGAGAGTTCACTCCTTTAATTCTGCTATCTTGAGGAGGAGAATTCAAGACTTAGAAGTGAAACCCAAACAGAAACTTATACAACTAAATTTTCTAGGGAAAAAATGCCTGAGGTATTTTTAAAAGTACTTACTGATCAGAACCTTTCAGAGACCTGAGCTGCAGGAACACCCTCTTTGCAGGCTCAGGGTTGCACACAAAGTGGGCTCTGGGACATGTGCCATAGCTAAGGTTCATGCAGGCAGTGAGCAGTAACTAAGAGGGTGCAGGCTTTTGGCAGCTTTTCCTTAGAAGCCTGTTCAGCAGTCCTCTGTTTCTGTGACTGCTGCACCACAGGAAAGTTGAGTTTGCTCATTAGACACGAAGGAATCCAGAATGGATTCTCTGTTGTCTAATAGGCCATAGCTCACAGAGTTTTTCTGTGGATGAGCTTTCACTCTGTGCTTATTGCTTCACACTCATTCTGGGGTGCCTGGATGAGCTACTCCTGATTTTTTCCCTCAAGGGCGGCATAGTACAATATCTTTGCTGTATTTGGTCCCAGCTATCTTTTATTTTGTATAATAATATCTCTAGATCCCTATTCTCTGCCAAGAGTGGATAATTGGTTTAAAAGTCTAGGAGGGAGAGCATTCTTACATATTTGTTTGTGTGGGAGACCTACAAACAGACAGTAAGTAACCAAAAAAAAAAAAAACAACCCCCCCAAAAAAAAAAAACCAAAGCGAACAAAGCTTTATCTTCTTAAGATATTAGGCCACAAAGCAAAGTATTAAAATTAAAATATTTATTTCTTAGATTACTAAAATTAAAACTGCTCTCCTGAATCAGGTGCTAAGCAAGCAGTTGTTTGCCAGGATACAGGTTTTAATCTCAATTCCTTCTTTTCTTGTAGAGTCATCAGCTGCACATTGACACATCCACTTGCTATAATTAATGCTGACCATGAGCAAACCTTCAAAATACGGCTGGGTTACACCACAGTGTTGTAACCAAGCTTTGCACTCCCCAAATGCTTTTCCTCTGCCCCAACACTTCTCCTCTGTCATTTTTATTTACTGTCTGCAATTGGTTTTACTTATTTTTTATCTTCCATGTCACCCCTCCAATTTCTCAGTCAGTGGAGTGTTTTTTTTGTTTCTCCTTCTCTCCACATTTGGAGATAATTTTTCCTCTATCTCTCTCCCTTATCTCTTACCCAAGCAGCTTTGTTAAATGCTTATTTGGGGACAGCAGGGGCTCTACTGTTGCTCAAGTTAATATTTTAAAGGCTCGTTCAGTGCCCTCCCTGCACAAGCCCACCAGCAATAAATAGCACTATCTCGCCACACCAAGCTCTCTGTTGCATTTACTTTTACTATTGGAGCCTAGAATCAAAAACAGGAGTTTTAAAGTCTGTCCTTAATGAGTAGCTGATGTATATTTAGTTGAGCTAATGCAGTGTTCTTTCTCTTATGGTTCAGTTACCTTGTCATAAGGTCAGAGGAAGGATCTAATTAATGCACCAAATAACAGTTCCAGCTCAAATATGCTTTTTTATTATGACTTCGCACTTTCTAGTTCTGTGGTGTATTTATGGTTGGAAAAATAAATGAGTATTTTAAAGAATAAGTATTTTAAGGAACTATTAGCTCTAAAGCAAAAAAGCCCATTACACTTAGTAGGTTGATCAAGAGGAAAAAAAAAAAAAGAAACAGGTAGCTAGGGAACATTAGACTGAAAAGAGGCATATGAGCTCTGCAGCATGAAAACAGGTAGATTTTCTGACAATGGAATTCAAAACACGGGGAGCTAAAGCAAGATTCCCCAACAGCTATGGAAAATACACAGCTCTTGTGTGAGCAGGACTTGTATTTAATTTTGAACTGTACAAATTGAAAACCTACTCCAGGTGACCAAGCCAAAATATCTGCAGGATTTCATGCTGTTTGCATTAGGAGGTGAAGCTGGCCATGGAATCAGGCTCCTCTTTGATGCAATCCCACCTAAGTTCCTACAAATGCCACAAAGCCCTCTCTTCCTTCAGCCCTGCACAGATCCCTCAGGAAGAGATAGGGAGTGTTTGCTTATACTTCCAAGACTCTTTCCACCAGATCTTCTACCCCAAATGCTGCCTCTGCATGCCCTCAGTCTCTGAGCATCTCTCTCACATGTATTGGTTCTCCTCTGAAGGAAGAATCAATTCTAAGAATTTCTTTGGCTTGGTTTCTGCTGCAGCATAGGTTCCCACTATGCACTGCCCTGTTCTTTTTGTGTTCACTTTCTGACTCTCTTGTACACACATACTCCTCCACTAAAAACATTCCCTGTATGTACTCAGACCCCAGAGAAAACTTCAGAATCCAGCATTCATGTGGCCTGGTCCTCTGGGCACTTGCAGGCTAGGGAGAGACTGCCTAAGTAACAGCAAGATAAAGTGCTTCTGACATTTTGCTAACTGACCTCTCATGCTTATCAGTTCCAATGAAATCTCCAGCTCTCAACATCATAACAGGCAGATTCAGTCAACAGTAAGAGTAATACATAAAAAATCTTAATTTTAGAATTTTTAACCTATGTCTATTCCACTCCAAATCTTATGCAATTACAAAGAGTATTAATAAAAGCATTGTGCTTTACTTTTAGTCATTAAATAATACTGAATAAAATTGAAATATACTGCAATAAGACAAAATAAATGCAAAAATTAAAATAATACATAAATATCTCCATCAATAAGTTAAACAATGGTCTTGAGACAGATATTCTAGTTTCCCAGAGTAAAAAAGTGATATCTTTCCTTGAAGACTACAGTTCTGTCACTGAATTACAAGGGGAAATATAACACTTGGTTAGAATACGATCTTGATCAGAGAACACTGATAACAGCCAGAGAGAAGGCAATAGCTGAGATTTGTTTCAGAGATCTGCCAAGCCAGCAATGGGAACACTACTGGACCACTAGAAAACAGGAGAAAATAAAATACACCAAGTGATGGGCACTGTGAGAGTGAATCCGAAGTTACAAAACTTTCTGAAGTGAATTTAGCTGAGTTTCAGACATTCTCTGTGTAGCTTTATATTTTTCTGACAAGTACCTTTTGTTCTTTGCCCACAGCTGCTGTACAAGTTACAGCTGCATAGATGACCCTCCATCTCACTTGTTTCTTAGAAGATAATTCAGAGCTCACTGAAGTGGGTCACAATGACTTCTATCACTGCACTAAACTATTCCTGAAATTCCAGACCTTCCAGCACTCTCCAAGGATTCCCAGTTCCTTCACCACCCATGAACATTTTATCCAAACAAAATATAGAATATCCTGAGCTGGGAGGACATAAGGATCACTGACTCTGAGTCCTCTGCACAGGATAACCACAAAACCCAGTTTGGGCTGTCTGCTAATGGCCTGACCTTTCATCAAACACTCAGCTTCTTTCACTACCAATTGTGACCCAATCCAACCAAAATTCACTTGCACTTGCTCAGAACACTATAGCAAACACTCCTGTTCCTGCTTGCAGTTCCTACTGTCTGTACTCAGGTTGGCTTTAAAGCAGATCAGCAGATTTCAAAAGTACCTTCTTCTCTCTGCTCATCTTCTGTCTCCTCAGTAATTTAAAAGCCTTGCCTTGCTAGACTCTATTAATTTCAGGCCTTGGTTATCAACTTATATTAACGTCAACAACAGCCTCTTCCACAGCTTTTAAAAGATTTTTGTTCAGTTGGTTTGTAACATTAATTATTTCCTTCAAAATGTGGGTATCTTCAAGTTATACTTCACTAGCGTTTCTATTAACAGGGTTAAAGATTGTTCTGAGTAGCAACCCAAATAAAATTTCAGGTTCATGTTGCTCTTGTTCAATTCTTAGCAATTTTTTCGCACTTAAAAAAACAGAGATGGTGAGCAGGAAAATATTTCAGAAGCCGGATGTTTGAAAGGTCAGCTAGAGACTAGATTACTAGTGTGTTCGTTTGAAAGCAAAAACCAGTGAAACTCCAAGTCAGAAATGCAATTTAATAGAAAAAGGTAAAGTACATGCAATAATACAAAAGAAAAACCTCTGACAGAGTCAGAATACAACCTGACACCCTGCTCGTTAGGGTGGTGGTAGTAGTAGACCAGATGAAGTGATCTTGCTGAAGTGGTGATCCTGTAGAAAAGGTCTAATCATCCTTGTCCTCTGGAAACCAGTGGATAAGCACTGCTGTTCTGTTTGAAATCCCAGATTATATCCAGGTGGGAATGCTTGGCTCCTCCCCCTGGGTGGAGCATCTCACAGTGGGATGATGTCATTTTATCAGTCATGTGGTGGGTCCTTGATTGCCCATTAAACAGAAATGGCTCTCCGAGGGAGTTATCTATGACTCATGGGGCAAGGCATTGACGGCCGGCCGATGAACAGGAGATAGTCTGGGGGAGGAGACAAGAAAAACACTGCCCCTCCTGGTTTCAACAGCTCATGGAGATGGTGATTGAATACATACCTTTGGGCACATATTTACATTGCAACCTAGGACAACTAGAAAAATCAAAGACAGAAAAAGCATTAGAATCGAATATCAGTAAGGCCTCAATGTCAACTTTAATAATTTTTCCTATTGAAAACTCTCACCCCAAAACTCAAAAATCTAGTTTCTTTTCTTTGATACTTCACTTGAAAAGATTTTTTTATATTTTTTCCCAAATGAGAACTGGAAAAAAACCAGACAGATGTAGAAGGTCTTCTCCTCAGACCCCCAGCCCTGGGGGATCTTCTGGGGCTGGGGACTCCCCTGGACAGATAAGCACTTTTCCATCACCTATAAATCTTTGAGGCAGCAAACACTGGCAGAGCTTTATATCAAAAGATCTGGGGACCTGGACTGGGGGCAGTGAAATTCAGAATTAGAGTACTTTGGTGCTGTTTCAAGAATACCACTGGGATGGCACCTGCTTACCTTAGCTCAGCCTATTTTTAACTTAATTCAGCTGGATAGCAAACTTTGCTGCACGTAGATCTGTCTCTAGAAAAACTAACATAGCATTTACAAAAACAAGGTAATTTGAAATACTTCTCTGTCTGGTTATTTGCTGACTTAAAGCAATTTCCAAGGAGACATTCTGAAAACTGTCCAATAGCTTCTGGCATTTAGAAGGGAGGCCACATTCACTTTACATGGGTCAGCTCTGCCCTCAGATATGTGATTTTAATTTCAGCGAGATTCCTATGGTATACACCATCATCCAAGAATAAAATTAATTAAGTCCTTTGTGCCCAATTATTGGTTCTCTTAAGCTATGCTGAATCACCTCTTTGCTTCCCAAAAATATCTGTACAGAAAATTAGGACCAAATTCAGTCAAAACAAACAAACAAACAAACAAACACATGAACAAAACAAATAAACAAAAACACCCACCAAAAAAATTCCAACACCCCACCTTACAAAAAAAAAA
>VXBQ01010227.1:1912471-1998956 GCA_013400175.1 Phainopepla nitens
AAAAAAAAACAAAACTAAAAAAAAAATACAGAAAAAACTTCCTCCCTTCAAACCCATTACATTTCAGTGTGAATGAGAACTAAACCCTCACTGTTTGTGCAGAGTTGAACTCCTTGTGATGAGAATAGCAGTCCTGTGATTGCCACTCTGGAGTCTTATTTTAATAATTTTATTGGCAGTCTGGTTGCTGTCTGTAAAGAAGAGGCCACATCTGGTCAAGTGCACAGTCAGTAGGTTCAAGGTTTTGGTTCCCAAATGAATATTGCAATATTCAGATACTTTACTGACCAGTTTCTCTTTTTATAAAGCCTGGATGTAGAGAATTAAATAGCATTTACCTCCCAGAAGCTGTTGCCTACTTAGGCCGTCTGGGTAATGAGGGTATCATTTACACCACATAAAACTGTGACATCTGGAAAGGAAAAGGCCAGGCTGATAAGATCACACATACAAGTAGAATGAACCAGCTTTTGATCAGCCTTTCGAAGTTTGTGGGCTGGCTTGGGTTTTTTTGTAGATTGTTTTGCCTTTAAATAGTGGAGTTGAAGTAAATGAGGTTTTTTCTTAAAAAAAAAAAAGAGTTGAAAAACAAACAAATAAAGCTTTTCCAACAAATAAAAGCATCTTTAGTTCACACTGCAAACAACTAAAAATGTGAGTGTGATGAACAACCATAGTGAGGGTTTCTTTAAAAAAGCAAGCATGAACAACCCAATAATATAATGCAAGTCTAAACTTCATAGGCATAGAGGAAAGATCTGTATTTCAGTATTATCAGAGGATCAACGTTGTCATGTCATTACCATTGTATAGGCTCCTACTTCTTAACACTTACATATTTATTAAAGAATGCAAAGATGATCTTTAAAGTAACATCATTTTACTAAGAGAATTACATCACTAAGAACTCCAAAAAAACCACACAGTAATTCCAGTTCTGTTCCCCACAGTAAATTAACATGCACAGTCATTTTCTTACATTTATGAGTCCAAGAGGAGGTATTTTTCTGCATGTGATATTTCCCCTCTTTATTTTATTGGAGGTTACTCGTCAGGGGCAGAAAAAACCATCTCACTGCGCCCATGTCCAGCATCACCTCTCTGCAGTCAGAGCAACTGGACAGTGACATGGAAAACAAGTTAATACAGGTGTCTCCTGGGAAGCTCCATTAAGGGACAAGACCAAGGGTGCAAGAATCACCAAAGCCTCCCACGACATACAAAAGCATACCTGCATTCTCTGCCCCCAGTTACAATCCAGCCAAATTCCCAATTCCATTTTCCTATCTCCCAAGCAATTAGAGTGCTTTCTTCAGAACCAGTGTTCCCAGAAAGGCAGGATTCAGTGCAGATGTCCTTGGGTGTGGCATGAGAGGAAGTTCCTTCACTGGCCCAGATTAATCACAACACATAGGTACTTGGCCTTTTTTGTTTTTGTAGGCTCCCATCTTTCCAATAAAATGAACAAAATGCTGAAAGTATCCTCAAGCCTAATTTTCACATCTTTAAGAGTCAGAACTGTAATGCAAATCCTGACATGCTGGGATTCCACTGCCTAAACAAAAGCACTCTTATTCTTCTGGAAATACAAGGTTAAGTACTACATAACTTTGCAAAGTCAAAACAGCTCTTGTACTTCCCAAATACAACTCTACTATATTTTCTCTTTGGATATAATGCTGGGAAGATTCCTTATTTAAGCTGTTATCTCTTTTTTCCTCTGTATATTTTTTCTGGAATTGCCTTTCAAATATTAAAATGTCTACAGAGCCATGCTAAAACTCTGATCCTCCTTATCTGATGACAAGCATCATACCAGAAATATTACAGGAAATGCCACCACCTCTATCATTTTGTTTCTACTTTTCTCCAGTATCTGATTTACATCAATACGATGTAATGAAAATCAGAATTCTTAATTAATTAGGTTTATTTAAAATCTATTTTATTTTGTTATTGAAACACCTCCCTGAAGATTTCTTCTTAATATATTTAAGGGCATGAATAACTCAAGTAAGTAGTCCCAGGGACATCAGAGAGACATATGAATTCAGTTAAATACAGGAACCTAAATACAGTTAAAGACAGGAACCTAAATGGAGCACAGAAATATCCAGAAAACTCATATCTAATCCTTGAAGTGCCTACATTCCTACTAGTAAAGTCATCTTTTTCTCCATGTATTTGGGTTCTGTATGTGTTCCGATAAACAAAGAAGTTTAATGCTGACTCCTGTTTCCACACTGATGGTTACATTTGCTGCGCAGTAATTTCTGAAACACCCATTCCAAGAAATCAGGTTTTATTAACAATAAGAACTAATTTCACTGACAGATCAAATACAACCATGGCTTTCTTGCTGCTCTTAAAATTGTTCAAAAGCAGGAATATATCTTCCAGTTGGGGAAAAGCAAGACCAAGTTGTACCTAGGTTTTCAAATATTTTCTTTATTTAAAAGCACAAATAACCTTTTCCTCACAGAGTCTGGAATAACTGCCTTGGAGAGTGAACCAATCATAAAATCACTGTGAAAATTGTTCCTGAAGAAAGAGCACTGATAGCTAGGACACGAGCCCTACACCATTGTCAATTGTAACTAAAACCATATCATGGCATCCAGGAGCATCCTTGGCTTCAGATGCACATTCTGGCAATGCCCTGACTTTGAAACAGGGAGCCTGACATGCATTGTTTCCTCTTTCCACTCTTCCCACATGCCGGATTCCACATTAAGGAACCTCAGTTTGGTTTAGGAGGTTTCCTAAATGAATAATTTTTGCTCTGACAGAAAAGTTTCAGTATCAGAAGATTCAGTAAATATGCAACGATTCTTTAACTCATTCAGAAAAGTGCTGGTCAGTTGCAAAAGTCTTTAAAAGGGCTACTTAATGACAATACGTGCATCAGGCTGCAGGTGGCTATTGCACAGACAAGTTATTGTCCTTTTAAACTATTAATATTGAATCTGCACAGGCACAGCAAATTTGCACCAAAAGAACAAAAATCTAGGGAAGATGTAGCAGATACATTTCTGCTTTTCTGTGTTTGCTCTTCCATATCCACCTATTGATTTCATCATGCTGCTGATTTAGCTTTACCTTTTTTAGCAGAATTTTTTGCCCCTGACTGATCAAAATCTTTGGCAGCATAACTGCTCTGAAAATGGAAACCGCCCTGCCAAAATAATTGCCTAGGATAAGGATAGACCCAGTCTCTGGAAAAGGCATCATACTTTCAGATTGCCAGTTTTCACCTGTCCAATGCTCTGTGCACTTTGGCTTAATACAGCCTAAGCTGACTCCAGTGAAAACAGAAAAACTCAAGACCAAAGCTCTGACTGTGAAGGCAACTAAGACTGTCCTATCCCATTTGGGAATGGAGGCCTGGAGAATAAAGTGTGCGCTGAGTGTACTCAAAACAGCTGTGTGCATGTAGGGGAGAAAAAGGGGTTTACTCAGTAAGTGTTAAGTTCAACATTTTAATAAATCCTTCGACTTTCATTGGCTACTTTAGGATAGTTTGGGTTTGCTTTTTTGAGGTTCTGTGCAATTTCCGTTTGACAGGTACTTCAGATTCCTAAAAATAAGGTCTTTCTGTGCCTTAAATAATCTTTTTTCTTTCTTCACTATTTAAGTGTTAGAATTCTGAAGAAAGTAGAACTTGGCTTATACTTTAGTACAGTCTCCTTTCAGAATATCTTTTATTCACAGAATGTAAGAAAAAAGGATCCATGAAGGTATCCACAGTTATCCACTGTCACCTCCTGTAAAAATGCTCCAGTGTTAATGTCAATAATTTTCTTTATTCATAAATTCCATGAAAAGCAGCTAAAAGCGACTGTTCATATAATCAAAAGTGTTAGAATTTGGGGTCCTAGTTCACAAAATCTTTTCTTTAGCCATCCACCAAAAAAAAAAGCTGTGCTCAGGTGAGGTTTTCTTCCTCCTCACATCCCATTGGTTCTGACGCAGTCCTCATTTCCAGTCCTACTAAATGTTCACAATTATTTTTGAAGATCCTTTCAGGACCTTATCACACATGAACTGTCTCCACCATCTCAGAGAGCTGGAGTTCTCAAGTCACCTCCCTCTTTCATTGCGAGTCTGAGCAGGATAGAAGGAAATTAATCCTGCCTTTAATTATTAATCTGCTTTAACGATTTTTTAGCTTTAACTATTAAACTATTAAACAGAAAAAAATACTAGAGCACCAAAGTTCCTGGAAAATATGTAGGTAATATTCTAAAATGAAGCCTCACTTGCAAATTTTGAAAAAAAGCTGAAATCCGTGACTCCAGCTTGCTCCCACTTAGCAACTTTTCAGCTCGAGCCCAGACAATGCAGATATTGTTCTACCTTCAGCTGACAGCAGGAATATCTGGGATGTTCAATAACACATGGAGCCATCTGATGAGAGATTAGCCAGCCAGCTGAAGGCAGACAACCTCTTCCAAGAGCAACCTCTGCGAGCCTGATCCTGCAAGGTGCAGAGAGCCCCGACTCCCGCTGGCTGCAATGGGAATTGAAAGCAGACGGAAAGTTGCAGGAGATGATCAATATCTCCGAGACACGGGCCCTTAAGGAGCTCAGATTTCAAATGCCTGGCTCTCACTGCAGATGTGCAACAGAAATGAAACTTCCTACAGCTCTGAGGAGCTGTTACATTGGAACAGAATGTGGCCAAATCTTAATGGTTATAGGGACATTAGATCCCCCTAAAACATAGGGGCCAATGAAACAGATGAGCAAGTTTTAAAACCAGATTGAAAGCAAAGTCCGTAAATGCACTAGCCAAGAGTGATAGCTAATTTGCCTGTGGTTCAGATTACAAAATCATCTCTTCTCAAAGGAGCCATGGAGAAAAAACAACTGTATAATGCACCGAATGGAAGGTACACAACAAACAGAGCTCTCAGTTTTAAACACGAGGCTAGCATTTCTGTAGATGTACATTCATGATGTCAGCAGCACAGGCAGTGAGAGAGTTAAGATAATGTGCCTTCCACTGGCAGGGACTCCATCCAATTGTGGTGCTCAGGAGTGTTTCTGTCTCTGAAGCCTATGACAGCATGAGAGCCAGATGCTGCTCACACAGCCTTCTCCTCCCCTTGTGGCAAACCATATCAGAAACAAGACTCCTTGTTTCAGAAGGATGCCCTAGTCCAGAGCTCATTTAAGTTTTGTTCCCTTTTTGGCTCTTCCTCAGATTCTTGCACTACTCCTGGCTGTGTATGCATCACTTCAAGGAAAGGATTAACACCTTTCCCCTCTCAGTCCATTTACCACCATTTTGTTACTTTATTTAAGCTTAGTTCTCAAAGCACTGTCCTCCAGAACAGGGTTTGAAGATTTGAGAACAGAGATGAACCCTGAATCTATTTCTTGCTTTTTAATTTTATTTTTCCCCATCAAAGAGCTCTACACAGCAGGCTGGTATACAAAAGATTTGCTCTATAATTATTTTCTATTAAAATTAGTACGACCATGATGCACTTAGGTAAGTTCTGCATTCCTACCTTTAGTCAGCTTTTTATCTAGCAGGGATTTTTTTTGTTTTATTTTTTTATCATTTGCACTGTTAAGTCTGTACCTAGTCACATTAGTTGGTCATTTCTAAAACTTAATTTTTTTGTTTATTTACTGGTTTTGAAAAGTTATTTCAAATAACTCTTAAATATTACGGAAGACTTACTCTTAAAAACCTGCATAAATAAGCAATTGCTTAGACACATTATTTGATGGCAGGACAAGGATCCACTTTACGAATTCATGACCCAGCATATATATGAGTGAAAGTAGGTAGCTAAGCAAGGTATATGAAAGAAGAAAAATGACATATGAAACCAAATAAAAAAAAGATCCTTTCAACAAAAAACCACTAAATATGTATGGCTATTCCAGATGTTTCCTGAGATGAAACAAAACATGCAGCGATTGTTAACAGATTGATGATAGAGGATTAAAATGGATGGAAAAAAAATTCCAAGGCACTGAATGTATGTGACACCTGAAGGCTTCAAGGTTAGGCTGGGAGCCCAAGAGAACAGAGGTTCCAGGATGTTGATCATCCATCAGGTTCAAGCCCAGGACTAAAGGAAGCCCACGAGCAGGAAAAACATTAAGGAGCATTCGTGAACAGGAGGGGAAGGAGCATGGCCCAACATATGGAAGAACTACTGCACTTTCTTCGTGGATTTACTTTTACCTCCAAGAAGATAAACCACAAGATCCCAGAGCATTTAAATGCGTTGTGACTTAGGATCCAAGGTTTTGGAACTGATTACAAGGCCCACAAAGACTGCATATTTCACCTCTGCAGTAATAAGAACCTAAACTTACAAGCAGCTGAATTGATTCTGTAACAGACAAGAGCCAGCATATGGCATTTTGATGTCTTTGTTTTAATCCTGTAGTTCCCACTTGTAACATTAAAATACATTAAGTCCTCTGATAGTTGTCCATCTTTGTTCATTACTCTTGGAACAAGAAAAATGCTTGTTTTTTACAAGTTCTCATCCCATGTTTCAGCATAAAACAGCAGGTTTGCTTGTGTCTCCTAACAAAATAGGGCTTAACTGTGCTGCATCTCCTAAACTGCACCAAACTCCCCTCCTGCCCTCCACATCAGTATTGAAATCTCTATTGTTTAACTTCACTTGTTGCTCTGACTTTCCAAGGGGGCTGTTGAACAAATTTAGAATCTCTGGATTATTTTTTTTCACTTTCATCCACTCACCAGTATTTATTTTGAATCCTGGCATGTTGATACTGGGGGAATAATATTAGACCCCAGCAAAATCAAACAGAGGTGTTAGATTCAGGGATACCACTGTTTCCCATGTTCTGGCTATGTTTGCCATGAGGGTAAGTTACAGCTGAGTGAAGACAGACTCAAATTCCTATTCCAGAAAAAACAGGTCTTTCTGTTCCCAAATACATTTTTAACTTATCATGAAAAATGATATGATGATATTAAACTTTTATCCAAGACAATAAAGATGAGCTCCAACTATGTAGGGCCAACTTGTGAGCCTAAATGAGCAGTGAAGAAGGTGACAGTTTTTTCTCTGTGTGCTATATTCTACATTTATACATATTAATGTTATTCTATCTTAATTGTTCACAAATAATGGACTTTGAAGTGAAGATTACCACTCAGGAACTGACACCTTGGAGACATCACATACATTGTCATGAAAATGAGCTCAAGAGCTTAAAAAAAACCACCAAAACAAAACATATAAAATTCCAAGGAACAGCCTCACTAAGCCAGCATGCTACTGGACATCCAGAAAAAAAAAAATCCAACCTCTTTCAGCTCAAAATTTGTTTCAGAAACATGCTTGCAAAAACCTGAAAATCCTTCTAGTTTGACCAGTGAGTACAGAGCTGCTTATCCTCTTTTCCTTACACGGAATCTTTATTGTTACCCACAGGTGAATATCAGTCACCCTTTAAATAATTGTCGCTGTTCAGACTCTTACCTTTTCCTATAAAAGCTGCTTCTGGCACCAAAGACAGGATCCCGCCTAAGTGATATGTCCTGGTTGAACTGCTCTTAGCTCCTCCTCTCCCTCCAGAAAGGAAATTAATCAAAAGCTTCCACAGGGATGTGAAGGCTGATGAAATTTATCTGCATTTTCTCTTGCCAAAGCAAAAGCACTCCATGGTAAGGGGGGGGGGCATAAACTTGCCCGCTTTCTGTGAGAAATGGAAATACCTGACTGTTCTTACAAAACTTCCCAGAATAAAAGTGAAAATTTGAACAAATAAATGTGAAAATTTTGATATAGTTCTTCACAATGAGATGTGGAAATATTTTCTACTTATGCTTCACTCACTGAAGAAGTTTCAAAAACACCACCCCTATGCTATTTCCAGCTACCAGTGAAATCCCTCAACTCTGTAGAGTTCTTGAAAAAGTCTTACCTGATTCTCACAATTGAAAATAGATCCCAACTGAAGCTTTCTAGTTTTACTCACTACAAAATTAAAGAGCATGTCCCTGAGTAGATAAGAGCACAGGACTAAGAATCACACACAATTATTATCTATTTTACACACCATGGTATCTAAGCCCTTAAACAGGATGAGAATCAATTTCTCATTTTCTAAGATTAACTTTTATGAACTGTGGTCATTTATTACTAATTTTAAGACCCACAAGTGTCACAAACACACTTAAAATTAAAACTACCAGAAAATTAATTTATTACCAAGATAAAATGTATTAGGCAAAAGCTACTCAAGAATACAGTAAAAAGAAAAATTATTCTCAGCACCAAGAGAAGGAAAAGAGAGAGCCTTGGGGAAATGAGAAAAATGTAGGTGGATGTGTGGAATTCTTTCTCTACTTTACTCTTTTATAGATTTCCCCCTCCACTCCAGGTAGTGAAATAAGGCTTCTTGAAATTTCTGGCATAAATGCCTCTGCTGACGCAGAAGGAGAATTGAAACCTACTAACCAAAAACATCAAACACTGACACAGATTCATTGTACAAAAAAAAAAAAAAATAGTTAGAATCCCAAAGAGGTTTGCATCAACAACTCTTAAAACCTTGATGCTGCTTTGTTCTGTGCTAAATGCTGTCATCCTTGTCCTTTCTTGCTCTGCAGGAACCATTATCAGTGCACCTCATCCAGGCTCTGCTGGCTCTCCCAACTCCCACAGCAGATTTAGGACTTACTGAGGATAATTCAGTACTGCTGTATTTCCTTAGGGGCAAAAGAACAAAAGAAAGCCCAGTAAATCCAAAGCAGAAAGAAACAGAACAGAGTCAGGCTAGGAAGGATTTTCTAGGGATATTTTTTTTTTAGTTTCAATGTTAAAAAGATTTTAGGTTCAAGGGGTACAGTCATGATAATTTAGTCTGACTAAATTTTATGGTTTCTTATGCAGCACCTCCAGTACAATTGTAACTCACTGAGTAACCTTGTCACTTCCCCTCTCAACAGCCTCTGCAGGGGTGAGAATACCATCTATCTCCCAGTGACCTGAGATCTCTTGATCTCCAAAAGCTGGATGCCGGCACTGGAGAAACTTGGCTATTTGCCAAATAGTATTAAAAAACAGGCCCCATACTGATACTTCACATGAGAAATAGCTGAGCAAATCAAGCGTCATTTTGGGGTAAATCCAGTAAAATTTTCTTTTTCTTTTTAAAGTTAGAATTATCTCCTTCATACTGTCAGGCCTAAGTCAAAGCTAGCACCTTTTAGCCCATGAAGAAACTTCAGGAGTAAAAAACCTGCCATTATATTGAAGTGACAACAAAATTTTTCAGGGAACTTGATGAGACAGAAAATATTTACAACATATTAATACCAACAAATTAATATTAATATTATACTTACGGACATGTTGAAAGTACTACTCAG
The DNA here is from genome assembly GCA_013400175.1 of Phainopepla nitens. Lineage (NCBI taxonomy): Eukaryota > Metazoa > Chordata > Aves > Passeriformes > Bombycillidae > Phainopepla > Phainopepla nitens. Next base: position 1,921,851 of record VXBQ01010227.1, read on the forward strand.
TTAAAGAGTGTTTGCCAGAGATTCTCATCCCAACTTGTCCTGGCTTCTTTTTCTCATCCTCTCTTGCAATTAAAGCTCCATTAATAGCTCTAAAGAAAACCTTCCGAAGCAGCACCTTCCTCTTGCCCACCTAATATCCTTCCTTGCCAACCTCAGCAGCTCTTCTATCTTTCTAAGCATAACTCTCATTTTTTCAAAGCCCAGAATCTCGTATTTTTTGTTTTCAGAGAGGGGTCTGAGTTTTTGTGGGCGCTTTGAGGGTACCCTAAAACTACTTTTCATAAAATACTTCCCATGTAAATCAAAGTCCCTGATTCTCTCCAAAATTTAGACAGCTACATTGCAAGAAGCTGAACTGTTATTTTGGAAAGAAAGCTTTTTTTACAAAACAATAACTTTATAAAACACTAAAAGCTTTCTTTGTGGTTATAAGCATTACTGTAGAGTGATGCAGTTAAGAATTAGGTCAAGGTAGTTTAAAGCTGACTTAAAAATACAATCTTCTAAGGCAGAAAAAATTAGAAAAAAAGAAATTTTTCTCATTTTACATTAAACTCATAAATATCAAGAAGACCTTTATAAATACATTATGGTATGGAAGAAATCTATCATTAGGTATTTGGCAGCTTTTGTGTACTAAATTAGGCTGACCTCAGGAAATGTGTTTTGCTTCTTGTGCCTCAGTCCCTATCCCATCTCCCTGTTGCAAAACATTTACAATAGGATCCTATTCACATATTACTTCATAAAGACGCTGTGTATTTATTTTTGCCAGCAGAAATCCCAAAGTATGTCTTTATTTCCTAAGAATAATCTTTTCAACAGCAGAAAAAGGGAAGGAATACTAGACCAGCAGCAATGAAAAGAGCTGTCGGAAGAATATTCCAGTAACCCTAACGTAAACTATGCATTTCCACTTTTAAGCAGCTGTTTTTAAAAAAAATCTCTTTATCTGTTTGTTGTTTATGTTTTGTTAATAATTTAACAGACCTGTCAGTGCCCTGGTGGCATCAGTGCCATCATTGCAATGATACCCTCAGCTGCAGAGCCTGGAGAAAGCTGTGGCCTAATGGTATCAGGTTGTCTCTCCAGCTAAGAGCATTTCTCTTCAGCACAGGATTTCTTTCCTCCTTGCAGCAGTATCAATTCCCTCCTCATGCAGGGGCAAACAGTCCCCAGCTGTTCAGACAACTACTACTGAAATACCAGATTATGAAGATTGACTGATTCTTCACTCTGCAAATCCTCTCCATAAGAAGGCAAAACATATTCAGATTAAAAAAAAAAAAAGTTAGAATCAGTGAATGCTACAATCAACCATTTTAACTCAGCAATAAGACCTGTTTGCAAGATTTCTTTCCCTGTCCAATACCCTAAAGACTCTTCAAGTGTTTTCAATTTATTTTATTTTATATTATTTTCAAGCTTCTAATTTAGATGACTCTCAATCTCTTTAGCTGATTAATTGCAACCTCTTACCACACTGCATGAAAACCTCACAATTTTCACTGGAGGCCCCTCTGTGAGTGAAATCAGGCCCACCAGCGCTGCTGCCTGCTTATTGTGATCCTTCTCAAGCCTCGCAGCCCATCTCAAATCCGCAGTCATTTGCAACCCTTCCAACTCCGTTCATATTTTCATCATTCCCAACACCTTCCGTGAAGGAGTGAGCGACGATCCCCAAATTATCAGCTTCCTAGTGCTCAAACAGAGCCAGTCAGCTGATAAAAACAACAGGCTGAGCACCAAAGGGCATAATTTCACAGCTCTGAAATATGATTAAAAACTTACAAATGACACACAACTCCTGCTGCAAACCAGATTGACTGGCATCCCCCCTTTCCAAAAGACCCAGGCTTTAATCTGGTGTGCTGGAAATCCTGACACACCAAGGTAACATTTTCAAATGGTGTTAGAGCTCAAGCACTGCGCACTCAAAATAGGTTACACACAGATATGTATGGAGAGAGAGCCAGAGGGAGAGATGGCTCATAAAAAAGGCTCAAAGTACTTCATTTTGCTGCCTCAGACAATTCCTTTAATATAAAGTATTTCTGCTCCAAGAAAGAGGCTTGAAGAAGGCCTGACATAGAGTAGTCCTTTTAATGTGCGTATTTATTACTTTCCCAGTATAACCTCATGAAGAATTGTAAATTATGCCAATCCCTCCAAGGATGCCTCCTTCCTCACATGTGGTAGTCCTTTCCAGACATTTTGCAGGCAGAGGGATTCCTGCTCCCAACTACTTCCACAGCCTATGGTTTGTGCCATTAGAAAAAGAATAAATAAAAAGAATTTTTGAAGTTATATCCTTCCTTCTACACAAGCTTCCCTTCTCCATGTCTTTACTACAGTGCACTGGAAAAAGCTCCTTGCCACACACTAGCAGCCAAAAATAATTTGAACTAAGATTTTCCCCCCTTCCTCTGTATTTGTTCATAGGATTTAAATGACTGTGAGAAGACAAACAACATATTAGGATATATTCAGCTTTTGGCAGGTTACCTAACAAGATTTTTCAACAGAGTTTATGTCCTGTCAGATCTTATGCATGGTAACTATTGAGTATTTATGTAATAATATTAATTCATTAAGACATTTGCTCCATCTTTCAAATTTCCTTCTTTTTTTACCTAAAAAGTACTCCTATGAGTGAAATGAAGCCACATGAGCAGATATCTCTCAGCTCTTCTGAAAACACCTGAGTCACAGCACCGAGCAGCAATGGTCTTCTTGGAAACATTGCTACAACTGAATTATGACTCAAAACATTGAAACTGATTAATTAGAGGCTTTATGAACATTTCTAATAAAGACTGTAAGTAGTCACATCTCTTTTTCACTTGGGCCCAATGCAACTTTTTTGACCCCTCTTGATTTCATTTAAAAATTGCCATTAACTATGCCTCTCAAATAAATAAATAAAAAATTAACATATCTTACTCCAAGTTTAATCCTTCAAATTATCTTACAGAAAACATTTTGTTTTCTCCTGCACCTCACACTCTTCACCTGAGCCTTTCTAGCTATATGTAACTCTACCCCAGTAGAATCCCACCACACCATTTCACTAAATAACCTAATTTTCAGTTCCTCAATAGCCAGGACCAAACATAGTTTAAATAATAAAACATATTTCATCTTTACCTTGTGTTTTAGCCACTTTCAGCAGGGTGGAGGTCCTGACCTCCAGATCAGCTGTGGAACAGGAGAGAAAGAGTAAGAGAATATCATCACCAGCCAATACATTCTCTACTTGAAAGAGATAACAAAAATCACTATGAGAAACACCTGTGCTCAAGCAGGTCCTGTTGAGGCTCTGATGGATAATTATTGTACAGGTGTATCCCACACCCTCAGGATCTACATGAAACATTCCACAGAATTCCTAGCAATGTCTATTTTCTATTTCCCTCTCCACTTGCAAGCATAACCCTGCCATATTCTCTACACACATAAAACACAGACATGCCCATGGATTCAGAATTAATGACAAGGACAGAGTTCAACAGCAGCTGTGCAGTGTGCTCAGAGACTCCAAAGGGAATCCTCAAATCCAAGTGCACTGTACAAGTCTTTGAAAGAATCTATCCAAAATTTTAATAAGATTAAAACAAACAAACAAACAAACAAACAAACAAAACCCACAAAAATCCCCAAACCCACCCCCACAACCCCACAGTACAAACCACTGATTATTGTCCTGTAGCAATAAGAAATCTTTACTGAAAGGGATGCAGACCCAGCACTCTCCCATACCTGTTGCTGGAGCTTCTAAGCTGGGACAATGTCTCTGACTGAAAACATCTATCAGCTGCCCAGAATTNCAGCTGCAGAGCCTGGAGAAAGCTGTGGCCTAATGGTATCAGGTTGTCTCTCCAGCTAAGAGCATTTCTCTTCAGCACAGGATTTCTTTCCTCCTTGCAGCAGTATCAATTCCCTCCTCATGCAGGGGCAAACAGTCCCCAGCTGTTCAGACAACTACTACTGAAATACCAGATTATGAAGATTGACTAATTCTTCACTCTGCAAATCCTCTCCATAAGAAGGCAAAACATATTCAGATTAAAAAAAAAAAAAGTTAGAATCAGTGAATGCTACAATCAACCATTTTAACTCAGCAATAAGACCTGTTTGCAAGATTTCTTTCCCTGTCCAATACCCTAAAGACTCTTCAAGTGTTTTCAATTTATTTTATTTTATATTATTTTCAAGCTTCTAATTTAGATGACTCTCAATCTCTTTAGCTGATTAATTGCAACCTCTTACCACACTGCATGAAAACCTCACAATTTTCACTGGAGGCCCCTCTGTGAGTGAAATCAGGCCCACCAGCGCTGCTGCCTGCTTATTGTGATCCTTCTCAAGCCTCGCAGCCCATCTCAAATCCGCAGTCATTTGCAACCCTTCCAACTCCGTTCATATTTTCATCATTCCCAACACCTTCCGTGAAGGAGTGAGCGACGATCCCCAAATTATCAGCTTCCTAGTGCTCAAACAGAGCCAGTCAGCTGATAAAAACAACAGGCTGAGCACCAAAGGGCATAATTTCACAGCTCTGAAATATGATTAAAAACTTACAAATGACACACAACTCCTGCTGCAAACCAGATTGACTGGCATCCCCCCTTTCCAAAAGACCCAGGCTTTAATCTGGTGTGCTGGAAATCCTGACACACCAAGGTAACATTTTCAAATGGTGTTAGAGCTCAAGCACTGCGCACTCAAAATAGGTTACACACAGATATGTATGGAGAGAGAGCCAGAGGGAGAGATGGCTCATAAAAAAGGCTCAAAGTACTTCATTTTGCTGCCTCAGACAATTCCTTTAATATAAAGTATTTCTGCTCCAAGAAAGAGGCTTGAAGAAGGCCTGACATAGAGTAGTCCTTTTAATGTGCGTATTTATTACTTTCCCAGTATAACCTCATGAAGAATTGTAAATTATGCCAATCCCTCCAAGGATGCCTCCTTCCTCACATGTGGTAGTCCTTTCCAGACATTTTGCAGGCAGAGGGATTCCTGCTCCCAACTACTTCCACAGCCTATGGTTTGTGCCATTAGAAAAAGAATAAATAAAAAGAATTTTTGAAGTTATATCCTTCCTTCTACACAAGCTTCCCTTCTCCATGTCTTTACTACAGTGCACTGGAAAAAGCTCCTTGCCACACACTAGCAGCCAAAAATAATTTGAACTAAGATTTTCCCCCCTTCCTCTGTATTTGTTCATAGGATTTAAATGACTGTGAGAAGACAAACAACATATTAGGATATATTCAGCTTTTGGCAGGTTACCTAACAAGATTTTTCAACAGAGTTTATGTCCTGTCAGATCTTATGCATGGTAACTATTGAGTATTTATGTAATAATATTAATTCATTAAGACATTTGCTCCATCTTTCAAATTTCCTTCTTTTTTTACCTAAAAAGTACTCCTATGAGTGAAATGAAGCCACATGAGCAGATATCTCTCAGCTCTTCTGAAAACACCTGAGTCACAGCACCGAGCAGCAATGGTCTTCTTGGAAACATTGCTACAACTGAATTATGACTCAAAACATTGAAACTGATTAATTAGAGGCTTTATGAACATTTCTAATAAAGACTGTAAGTAGTCACATCTCTTTTTCACTTGGGCCCAATGCAACTTTTTTGACCCCTCTTGATTTCATTTAAAAATTGCCATTAACTATGCCTCTCAAATAAATAAATAAAAAATTAACATATCTTACTCCAAGTTTAATCCTTCAAATTATCTTACAGAAAACATTTTGTTTTCTCCTGCACCTCACACTCTTCACCTGAGCCTTTCTAGCTATATGTAACTCTACCCCAGTAGAATCCCACCACACCATTTCACTAAATAACCTAATTTTCAGTTCCTCAATAGCCAGGACCAAACATAGTTTAAATAATAAAACATATTTCATCTTTACCTTGTGTTTTAGCCACTTTCAGCAGGGTGGAGGTCCTGACCTCCAGATCAGCTGTGGAACAGGAGAGAAAGAGTAAGAGAATATCATCACCAGCCAATACATTCTCTACTTGAAAGAGATAACAAAAATCACTATGAGAAACACCTGTGCTCAAGCAGGTCCTGTTGAGGCTCTGATGGATAATTATTGTACAGGTGTATCCCACACCCTCAGGATCTACATGAAACATTCCACAGAATTCCTAGCAATGTCTATTTTCTATTTCCCTCTCCACTTGCAAGCATAACCCTGCCATATTCTCTACACACATAAAACACAGACATGCCCATGGATTCAGAATTAATGACAAGGACAGAGTTCAACAGCAGCTGTGCAGTGTGCTCAGAGACTCCAAAGGGAATCCTCAAATCCAAGTGCACTGTACAAGTCTTTGAAAGAATCTATCCAAAATTTTAATAAGATTAAAACAAACAAACAAACAAACAAACNACATCTTCTGATAAAGAGAAATCACTGTACAGAATAACTGCCTTCCCGTTTCCCTTCATGGCCATTAGTGAACACCATCCACTGGTTGTCATCACTACCAGTGAATTGCTTTTAGAGGATTTGTGAAAGGTAAACTAACAAGAAAGCAAGTATTACATGGCTTAAATTCTCTATAAAATTGTCCATACCAGCAACAGGAAATGCTTCCATCAAGAAATGTTTCCAACTGTATGCTCTTATTTAATTTCTAAATTTCCCTACCTCTGTGATCAGATGTAAACTCCTTTCCAATTCATTCTATAAATTCCACAATTTCCCCATTTCCCCTCCAAGCAAATAAATCCTCTCTCCTGTGGCAATGATGGTGGGGCCAAGGCACACTGACAGTTCTAACACTCTCCAAAGGGATTCTCTGAGCCAGGCACTTTTTAGAGAAAATGCAAGGGAAGGTGACAGGCAGGCTCAGTCTGGGTGATGTTTAACACATTACTGGTCACCTCTCTTCCATTGGTACACAGGAAAGTCTTTCACATAGGTTTAACCTCCCAAGAGTAAAAACTATAATCCCAATGGATGTACTGACTTCTTGTTGCTGAAGTCACCTCCCTGAAGTGAAGAGAGTTTTGCTGATATAATGCAGTGTAATTTATGAACCACTTCAGACAGAGTTTGTCCAAATGTCTTTTGAAAACTTGGTCTGGCAAGTATAAGAGCTACACTAGCACTATGCTGCTAAAAATGCCTCAAGGGTTATCAAACTATCCATCTATCTTTCATGGAAACTGGGGGTGGAAAAGAGCTCATAGGTGCTTAGCTCATATCTCTGCCAACACAAAACGGCTCCATACTGTGTTCCGAGAGGTTTGTCCAGTTTTTAATCGAGTAAAGAAGCTCCCACCATTTCTCCCACTGGAGAAACTATTCTCTGTCATAAAAGATTTGACTGCAAAGAAACAATTCCTGACACTTAGCCTAAAATATTCCCTTGCTGACATTTTTACATTCATCTCTATTATATACACACATATATTTATATACACATGCTATACAACTAAAGCCAAACTGCTCCCACTTACATCATACAGGCCTTGAAAAGTCAGTCACATTGCCTTGGTGTAAGGCTGGAAAGAATTTGTTCTCACACTTTGTTCTTCGGGAAATCTTGGTGGGGGTAACAGCTTGATTTTCATGACACACATTAAAAGAATAATCTATATAAACTGTCAGAGAACCTCATGTCTAATGAAAATCTGCATTTCTGCATTAGCTAGGCCCTTGTTGAAAGTTATTTTAAAAAGCAAAAGGTGCTGGGGAGCATGTAGGTAGTAGAATGATGTCATTTACCGGCAAACAGATTCATTCTCTGCAAATTTTTCTCATTGCAAGAAGTTAAATTCTATGTAGAGCTGCTGCTTCTTAGTTCTTCAAGTCCACTAAAAGGTACCATAAACAAAACCAGCAATGACCACATTGTACACACATGGATCCCTTGGCTCTTTATAGTAGTATTTAATCAGAGGACGTCGTGTATATACGGTTTCTTAATTTCTGACCAGTCATCTTTAAGGATATGGAACTGCTGCAGCTCCATGGCACATGTGGCCCAGGGATTAATAAATCCTACATCACCAGTTGCACGATGGTTTTGTTAATCTTGCTTTCTTAGATACCCCCTAAAAATAATCTTTTTAAGAAGAGTCTGTTCCTTTCAAAAGTTCAAAATTCCTTTCAAAGCCGGAACAAGCAAAGCAATTTGTCTTTAAGTTTTAATCTGGATCACTTTGATTATTGATCAGATTGTTTAACGCAATTTTCTGAAAAATTGTACCATAAGTAGTTCTAGAAAGGGGTGTGTATGCTCCAGAGTTAACATCTTTATATGTGAAATAAAAGCTGAATTTGAGCCCTGGTAGATATTAAAAACAGATGATTTTTTTTTTCTGAGTTTCGCTGACAAGTCATTCAATTAGTTTGCTCTTTAGGTTTGCCAAAATTACTTGTGACATTTTATTCACTGGCACAATAACTATAGGTCATTTTCAATAACCCATGCCTAGGCCCATACAAAGAGATTAAGCAAATTCCCTTATTTCTCATGGGAAACGTTAAGGTCGGTGTTAAGGCTGTAGAAAGATGGAAGGGTTAAAATTCTACCACCAGAGCTTCCCCAGCAATTACAAATGGAAAGGAGGAACAAAAATTTGCACAATGAAAAAATATCTTTCTCTCTCTCAGTTGTCCAGTTTTTTAACTGGACAACTGAAGTACTTTATTATCCTCTTTGAGTCACAGCTCCTGTGAGGAAGGAATGCTGCAGAGACCTCAAAACCAGAACAGCTGACATGGTACCCCCGACCCAGTTTTGGTCATCCTTTCCTCCTGCCATCACCCTGATTTTCAAGAAAAATGCTACTATGGCTGAAGATGTAGGAATAGTGAGAGAAGCCCACAAAAGTCTCACAGGAGATGCACTGACCATGCTCTCCTGATCTCTCACAAATCACTGTTAGGGCTGAGTCCAAGACCTAGGCTGAGCCCATCTCCTGATGGTTTGGGTGTCACTAATTAAGGACATGGAACTTACAATAGATAAGAAATTTTGGCAATTTCTACTGAGAGACAACATCTGGTACTGTAGGGCAACTCCCAGCTCACCCCAGTTCCACCCTTTGGATTTGTTAGTCCATTCATTCAGCCTCCAGGTGACACCAGTGCAAAACAAGCCACATCAGCAGAGCTGCAAGGACAGAAAGCTTTGGAAACGAGGAATTCCTTTTACACAGCTCCATACATCTCCAGATCCCCTAAAGAAAAGCAGGTCAGCAGTCTGACAAAAAACATACTGCCTGAGCCACTGCATTTTGAGTTTGCAGTGCCATAGAGATTATGAATGCTCAAATCAGCACTTTTTTTTTCCCCTGTTTTTTAAACCTAAAGTACTTTCCCTTATGGACCTAGTTTGTCCTTGTGACCTGCAGAGCGTGGCACTTTTGCAAAAACAGGCCTTCAACAGTGGCTTTGTGAGAGTCTAAGTCCGGGTCATTGAATCAAGCCAGAAGTTCCTCTGTTTATTTACTTAACTTTGCTAATGCAAACTAGCCCCCTCAGAGCTTACCTGCAACTGGAGGCTAGGATTTTTCTTGGTTTTGGTTGGATTGGATTTCTATTTTACTTTTCTGGTTTTTAAAAAAACCAACAACCTCAGATAAAATTAATCCCTCAGTAATACTGCTGCAATTTAGTGCACAGATGATAGTTAGATGCCATTGCAACCAGAAATTTTGGTGACACAGCAATTATATTAACAGCTATCTCATTCAAACTAATTTGCTGAGAATGAATGGAACCTGAAAATGTGAGTAATGAAATCCTGGAGAAAGGTCTCTGTTATTCTTACAAAACTGAACTGTTTTGCTTGCAGATAAGGGACAAGTTAGCTGAAAAGAACTGGTCTGAAATAGTAAAAAAGGTAAAACCACAAAAAATACCTAAAACAGAAACGTGGGATAAAATGACATTTTAGATGACTTCACAAACCTTCAGCATACCTGTTTGAGAAAAAACATTTTAAAGATAAGTGTCTGAGATCAGGCAGACATGAAAGCGTTATCTGTGGGAAGGATTGTCCAGCAAGTCACACGTATTTTGAGATTACTAAAGAAAATCTGAAATATAACTGTGAAATAATGTTATATACTTCTGCCACTGCTGCTGCATGTGAAAGAAAACATAATAGTAGTAGAATAGTTCTCCCAAGTACCATTACAGGTATATTTGAGAGATGGAGTTTTATCAGTAAATCTATAAGTCTTCCATATTCCTCCCTTATGACCTCTATCTGTGAAATTAGATATTGTAGAAGAAACTGCATTATTCAAACAGTACAGAAAATCCATCTCATAGTGTTCAAGTGCACGGCGGTAAGGTTTTGGTTTGTTATCATTTCTCATGCTTTGTAAGAAAAAAACCAGGGGCATGTTTTGAAACACAAACTTTTTGAGATTTTTATGGTAACTGTAACTTTAAGAGACAAATTTCATTTATAGAGGAGGAGGGTCCAAGACGAAATATGAGTCTATTCCCAGGCAACTGAAATTTCTATTCATATTGAAAGATTTTGGCAAGAAATTCCAAGGTTTTGCTGAAAACTAAAAGAGCTCTTGCTGCAGATTCTGCAGAAAATGCAAATGGCTGATGAATGACCAGGTTGCAGGAGTAACACTCCTCCACAAAGAGTGCTTGGCACGTGTCTGCAATTCTGAGGGGCATGAGGCTGGTGCAGGGATCCAAGTGCTGCTGATCCACGTCCCTGGAAAGCACTCTAACTGCAAGACTTTTCATTTTCAGCTCCGGCTACTTACACAGCTGGAATATTTGCCTAGTATTGTAGGGGAAGCATATTTTGGTGGATTCCCCATCCCTGGAAGTGTTCAAGGCCAGGCTGGATAGGGCTCTAAGGAACTTCGTCTTGGGGAATGTGCCCTTGCCTATGGCAGGAGGGTTGGAACAAAATAGTCTTTAAGGTCCCTTCCAAGCCAAACCATTCTGTGATTTTGGGATATTACATGAAATATGATGAATGGTCATTATGGATTATTTGAAAGAGCAAGAGACTTGAAGCGGACAGTCTCAAATTGATCCACAATTCTCATACGGAGGGAACAACATCAGCAACGGTGATAAAAAAAGTGAATAAATTTCAAAGTTGTAAGATTTTAACCCATATTTGTAATGGTAAGTAAGGAGATTTTCTCTTGTCACTGAACACCATTGTTCTGATTCAGTTCCTACTGGGAGAGATGCTATCACCTAGCACCAATGCTATAATTCAGGGTTAGTTTGAAAGCTTAGGAAAATCCCTAATTCATTTCACACATATGAGAAAGCATTTTGGAAAGTGGCAGCCTGGCTACTTCTGTCATTTTTACATGCCTTCCTTGTAGCCTTTTTTTTATTATTACTTTATCTTATGGTTGAAAAAGTTCAGTTTGCTTTTCATCTTCTGCAGCCTAAACATTTCAGGAAGCATGAGCAAAAAGATGTTGATTTTTCACATTGGATGGCTTTAGCTGAGCTCCAAATTTAGAACAATGTGCTGCCAAATGCCCGCTCCACTCCAATTTTATTTTTTTAATGAGATACCCAGAGTAAGTGCTTTCTCAGATGATTGCCTCCCAACTTGCATGATTTAATCATGATATATGTCTTTAGTTTGGATTCTATATTTGAATTCTAAACTTGGAAGTTTCACCCTCCAAGTCCTTAGAATACTGACTAGTATGAATTACTCGCTGTATCTGCATTTTTCTCTCAAATTGCACAGGGCTAGTGTTCAGATCAACATTTCTAATCATGGTTTTAGTGATCCCAGTAGTATTCTGAAGAAACTACAGTGGCTATATGAGGGGCTGAAGATGGCTGTATCTGCCTTCTCCTCTCCGAGATCTCTGACCTTGGATAAATACCTTGGCTGTAGAAATGAAACCTGTTCATGTGAAAGTGCATGGGTGGCAATTCACTTTCACAGCCTGGGATAAAACCCATGCATTTCACACCAAATTTGGTGAGGACTTCCCTGGTATCTTTATCACCGTGCACTTCGAGAAGGGGCCTTGCATCCTTTAAGGGCTTCAAGGAATGGTGAGAAGAGGTCACCCAGCTAGCATATCTGAACAGGGCTCAGGTTGTACCAGAGCTTTTTCAGGCATCCAACAGAATGTCACAGCATGTGTGCAAAGGAAAGAGAGAAATGATACCAAAAACTAAGGACAAAAATAATTTTAAAGAAACACAGCCCTGACAACAGTGCAAGAAAAGCCATCATCTCCTCCAGGTTCCAATAGATCTGAATGCTGAAACCATATTTGTCTTTGGCATCTGGCAATGTCATTTAATACATTCTTATGGCCCTGCATGCAGCTAAGCATGCACTGTATATTATTTTATGATGTTTGGATTGGAATCATACTTTCTGGGTACAAGTATTCATGTTTTTGCAGATTCTTGTGTAAAGCTGGGAGAACCTGTTTCCAATTTCATGACCGTTTATCGCTAATCCAAAATGACTGCAGCATTACCTACAGACAGGAAGCTGGATGAGGTCTTGTGTGTTTTGGATTCATCATGCTCTTCCCAGGAAACTCTGTTAAACTAGTTTTATGCTTACATGAGAGGAAGACAGAAATTACTAATGGACATGACTGTGCCGAATCTATATATAGTTTTACAAAATAGAGTTAAAACCGAGATGGGTCTTGTAGCAGCTCTTCATCCATATGAGCTCAAAAAATCATTTCACCATTCCATTCAGGTTTCTGCTTTTGCTTTCTGAAAGTTCAAATGGCATAAAAGCACCCTGCACTCACTAGACTAACTAACCTTCAGGAATTTTACTGGTTTTAGTCTCTAGGCCCAAGGATTAACTTTTCCTGAAATAACCAAAATCTTGCAGCAAAACAATCCCTCTATATCACGATATCATCTGGCAAGAGATTATGGTGGACTGCAGTCATATTCCATATCAAAGAAAACATATTGTAGAATATTCCCTTGAGGAGCAAAAAGCAATACTGACAAGACGACAGATTAAACTGTCCTCCAGAACAACTGGGATAAACTGCTTAAGAAAGATGTACTTATCATTTTATAAACTTCTGAAACTTTAGAGGCTCTTTCTGGCCAGCAGCTGATTTCAAATTCCTCTAATAATTCTTGTGAGAAAAGGATTTCTACTGATTTATGGCAGCCCAAGATTTTGATGGATAGACATAAATACCTGTCAGATTACTCTCTTAATAATTCTGGAATTTTATGTTTAATCATAATCATACAGTAAAGGTGTGCATATTTTTTTCCTCTTAGAAAGTTGATAATTTCATTAGACCTTTGCCAAAAAGTATTAGAATCTTATTTGCTTGAAAAGGATTTGAACTGATTGGATTGTATATTATTCTGGTCAAATACTTTGCTCATAATGTTACTCAAGCAAGGTTTCAAGGAACATGTATTGTTGGCCAATTACTCTAAGTTTAACTTCCAATTGAACCTGTAGTTACTTAGTGGTAAGCTTGAACAATAGCAAGCAACCCCCAAAGTTGCATCTTTATTAGAGAGCATTTAATATTAAGGAAAATCATGACCCATTCAGTGTTGCAGGAAAAAAAATGAAAATCTGAACTTAAAAAAACCACTGTACATATCAGTAAGAAAACAATAAAAGGTATTAGTAAGGCTCTGAATAAAAATCCATTTTCAGAAACCATTTAAAATTATTTGATACAGTAGAATCATACATTTTTTAGGTCTTTTGTTGTCTTATACAAACTTTCCTTATGAACATGAAATTTCAGTACACCGAGTCCAAATGACTGCATCTAATCCCTTCCCTCATAACAATTCCATACCTAAATTTTATTCCCTGAGAAAAAAATGTACCTACACTTTCTCTTTTCTTCTGTGAGAAAGTTAAAGAAGGAAACCCCCTTTATGAAGGGTACTGCTCTCAGTGCTTCTGAACACGATGGAGATCTCTGAAGACAGTGTTTTTTAGAGTTTGCTTAGTCTATAGGATAAAATTCGGCACTTTTTTCTATTGAGAACAACTCATGGTTATTTGACTAACATAATCATGAATTACACCATGCTTTGGTGTTTCTTTGAATGATTTACATTTTTCTACATTACTTTATAAATGTCTTCAGGGTTTTTCTCAATAATTTTATTATTGGATTTTTATGTATTTAGTTACAGTAGATTATGATTTCCCTGGCTAGCTTTTTACTGTCCAACCATTGAAAAGACTGGAAATGTAAAAATCAAGAAAGAATATATGTCAAAGTATGCTCACAATCGATTTGTAAACCTCTAGAAACAATTACATTTGTAGGAAACTAAGAACAAAGCCATGTTTGTCCCTTGCCACTTGAGCTCTAGAGTGTGAAGCCCACCAGAATTCAATAGCTGTGAAGCCACAGGCACTGCTCAGTACCCTGAAGGGAAAATAACCTGAGGCAGCTCTAACAGTTCCCCATAACCATTCAGCACAACCTCTCCTCTCCTCACAAATACTCCATCACTCGGGCTCAGTATTTTTCAGGCAGGTTCTGGGTGATTTTGTCAAGGAAAACAGATGAGAACCATGCTTATTTGTTACAGAAGGTAACAACAGAAGTCAAGCATCTCAAAAGGGTAAAATACGGTCCATCACCTTCCCCAAAGGAAAAAATACTTCAGCATGAAGGGGAAGTACAAAATAAGAATTTCTGGGGCATACAAGAATGAATTCATTACCTTGACAAGCTGGGGTGGCACATGAGGATCCTGCAAAATAAGGGGCTTGATTGATGATCACAGTTACACACCTAGTGCCAGGTGTCACATCCGGAGGAAAGGAGGAGAAAAAATGCTCATTTCATGGGAAAATATCAGAGTTCAAAATACCTACAGGACTACCCAGGACCCAGAGAACAGTTCATGGATGAAATGCAGGAAGAGGCATCAAAAGGTGCCTGTTCCATTTCCAGCTTCCAGGACCTCTTAGTGAGACTTTATAGAAGGTCATTAACTTTGCTGTGCCCTAATATCCACAAGATGCTTTTACATTCCAAATTATTCTACAGCTTGTTGAGAAATAGGCTCAGTCCTTTCTGATAAATATTTTATATGGAGTATGTAAAGAGCCAGCAGAGAAAAAAGAGTGTGTGAAATCATCATGCACCTTCCGAACTGTTCAGATTTTTAAATTCATCATTATTATTATTATTATTGAAAAGTGTTTCTCTTCAAATAGCACATATTTGTCAAAACAAAACAATTTTTGTTAATGTATCAACTTAAAGTGCTCCATGTCCAAAACACAAACTGTGTTGCAACCCAAGATTTTTTACTACTATGCATCTCTCCTGTATCTTAAAGATGAGAGATTCATCTCAGGAATACAGATTTAAATCCTGGTTTGACTCAGAGATAAGAGGTCTTGAATCTGTGTCACACCAAGCAGAAGCCATCTATAACCTCAATCAAAGGATAGAATGGTCTTGTTCATAATTATTTTTTCTTGATTGCTATTGTTATACAGACACAAAGCAGGAAAACTTCTACATTTCCATTTTATTTTTACTTTTTTTTCCCCTATGGGCTGGGAAATCTATTTCCTGTTCAGCTTTAGGTACAACTTACTCATCCCTCCACCATCTGTCCATCATAGGACTTTCTATACCTTCAGTTATTCTCCCTCTTTTCCTAAAGCTGCTATCAGGGAATTAGTGTTCCAGGTTCATTTTCAAGCAACTTCCAGGGATAAAATGTGTCTGTCAAAGCAAGTGCAGTGCTCCCTGTTAGTTATATTCAACATGTAAAGGCAGAGCTTGGCCCAAGTACTGCATATCCAGGAGCTCTGAGTTCTGAACCGTGTTGGCTTCTCATTTCAGGAGACAGACCAGCCTTTCCCACAGCAACCTGCTGTATATTTAAACAAAAAAAAAAAAAAAAAACCCCAAAAAAAAAACCAAAAAAAAACCAACAAAACCAAAAATGCATGCTTTATACTGAAGAAAACNAAACCCATGGGTTTCTGAATGCGCTGAAAAGACACAAGACCAGATTCACCAATAAGTTCCAGCTGCTTTGCACTCTTTTGGCAGCAGAAAACAGCTGTAAAGCTGGTTTATCTGTGTTTAGCCAAGCCCATGGATACCTTGCATCATCAGAGTTTGGAAAAGTCAGGACTTTATAACGAATCCAGCCAGTAGAAAATATTATACTGCTACTACACAAAGCACAGGGAGATAAGACACAAAATTACCTTCAGCCTGCTGTACACTATTATTTTGGACTAAATCTTGTCACAGGTTGCCCAGAAGGGGAGGGGGAATCTCCATTTTGTTCTCAGTTATATATCTGAAAAAATGCTCCTCACACATGCTTCTTTAAAGATACTCAAGACAACAAATAACCACATTTAAATGTTCCAAAAGTATCAGTTTTTAATGATAGTCTGAATGCATTCTGTTATACCACATATTTGAAATATTATGAAAATTGGCAAAGTTGTCCCATTTTAAACAGACATATTTTATACAGGGGATATATATTTTAAATACACATGCAATAAATTTTAAGCAAATGCATTACAAGTATATAGAAAACCTTTATTTTTTTCCATATGCGAAGCAATGATCCCTGTTACAGCCATTTTATTGCTCACTGCAGACAGTTATGTGAAGCAGACTGCATTAATTTCATTTTTTTCTCCTAGAAATCTGGAAAATTTTTGCAGATCCCTCACTTACCATTAGCACGATAACTGAACCCTATTACAGACACTGTGTAGCTGCAATGTAAAAGCTACCTCTTGAGCTCTATTGACAGAGCTGTGTGTTTTAACATGAGCTCTTAAAAAGCTGGAAAGCAAATCAGTCCTACTTGGGTTCATGTCCTTGCTCCTCAGAGATCCATATCTTTATATCCTTGACTTAATCATGCTGCATCTGAAAGCTTCCACTCACAGTTTCCTCTCAGTACTGGAAATATCTGCATCAGACACAGAGGGGCACAGTTAAAATAACCTGGTAACTAAACCAAGGATTACTTGCAAAATCCCCCTAATGTTGGTGGAGTGATTTCATTTCACAACCAATTTGTTGTCGCTTCCAAATTTTCAAGTGTTTTGAGCACTGTAAGAACTGGCGCTCAGGGTTTAGCACTAGGCATCATAGATCTTTCTTGGCTGTAAAATAGCTTTTGTTTGTTCAGAATGAATTCCCAGCTGAAAGCAAATTTATTCATATACTGCAGTAAAACCAAACAACTGATCTGCCTGGGATGCAGAGTTCCAAGCAATTCTACAGCACTTCTCAGGTGTCCAAACAATAAAAAATTAGCAATCAGAAGAAAGACAGATCTGTTCTCCAATTGTGTAAACTTTTGGTCCTACTTGTAAAGAAAATGATTCTGTTCAGGGGTAAATCTATTTCTGTAACTTTAAAAGATTTTTGATTGTCATCTTGTCCTGTTATTACTATTTTATTTCAATAGCCAGCTATTTTAGTATTTCAGTTTCTACATCATTGCAGACTAGATCTGTCCTCTTTTGACAGATCTGAAATACCAGGGTGTGCAGAACATGCAGTCATTTTACGGCTTCTTCAGATAATAAATTTTACTCTCCACACAAGAAATTGTTTAAATCACATCCAGACACAAACTCACTTAGGAGTGAGCCTGCCTTGAGCCATTAAACAGTGCCTTCCCCACTGCTGGGGAAAGAACAATACTCAATTTCCCTCATTAAACCCCATCCTGACCACAGGCAGTAGATGACACCTCAGACTTACAGAGAAATCCTCTCTGAGGCTTCAGGATCTTTCTAGCCATTTCTGTACACTGGGTATGTGTACCAACTGAAAATGAAGAAGCCTGGAATCTGAATAGACACTGTTCATAAACAGTCACAAAGATACAAAGGTAGAATAGGTGACAGGGTCTTTTAATTGCTTACATGGCAAAATACTTCATTACTTAATAATTCATTAGTTACACAATAATCAGCAGCTCTGAGCCACAGTACTTTCCCTCGTCTCAAGAAATGCTGTCTTCTAGGAGAAATTATCAAAGTTGTTATTCTCTCTTTCTTCCTCTTATTTCAGTGGTGTGGTAATGGATTTATGAAAGTCCTACAGTGACTTTAGTTGTAATCAAAGAAAAAAAACCAGATATTTAAATGGTGACTACAGCGCACGTGATGGTAAACATCCCAGCTGAAACTAATCCAGGTAACAACAGCAAGAGAATGCACAGCATTATGGGTCTGTGATTCCTGCACATAACAACAGCTGGGGAAGGGTTTGCACTCTCTTTTGATGTATACAAAAACTTGTGCCATCTCTGCTCCACAGTTATTTAGTCATGCTAAACAGGATGAGTTAAGACAGGGATGCAAGCATATGCCAGATGCCTCTGGTTTTACACATGGATTTATTCTTATAATTACATGTCACACCCTGACTGTGGTGCTGGAAGCCAATGCATCCCAGTGGGTATGAAATTCCTTGGAAATATCTCCCAAAATGGGAAAGCTCTGTAAAGTTCATGTATCTTTGTGTATTTAAATGACAGGTATGATACACAAAACTCCATACATATTTATATATATTTATAGAGAGAGTGCATGTCTGCAGCTGTATAGACATACATAATTAGTCATCATATAAACTTCAGACATATATGTTAGTCATATGATTGGATGCCACCATTGTTAATGAGTAAATCACGTTGCAAAACTTACATTAATCTATATCAGCACTGCATAAATTGCCATAGATCAGTGTTAAGGTCATGTGTGTATCTTTATTTCTTTATTTTTCATTTGAAAGCCAAATATGTTATTGGATTTTTTTTTTTTTTGAGGGATAAATGGCTTTGCCCAATCATCTTGGGCAGCTTTACTTAATCGTACATGTTACCTAAATTTCTCTGAGTACAGTGAGACTGATTTCCAACTTCCTCAACAGCCTCCAAAAGATGACCCAGTTGTGGCCACATCTCTGAAGATGCTTCAGTACAACTGTTCTGGAATGAACCATCTTTTTATGCACTAAAAATATACCAGGGCTAAAAATTAGTGTGTATCTGTGCTTCCACTTACCTGCTCCCCAGTCACCCACAGGCTGCCTCAGAGCCTAAGTTCACAATGAAATTCCAAGAAATCCATATGTTGGTATTTCCATCCAACATCCAAAGAATGTCTGCTTCTCACACAATGCCAACTGACTCTGAAGAAAACAAGAAAGAATGCAATTTTTTTTCTAATGGGACTAGCCAACTCTGACTTCTTTTCTCACTACCTGCAGTGAAAGATTTCACAAACATCCAGGAGCATTATTCAAGGAATGCTAAGCACTTTGGGAATTACCTCCTGTATTACTAAACATACATTTATTTTGGCTTGCTTTTCTGGGAATATTTCTGTAAAGCATTTTTGTGTACATCAATTTTTGTGATGGAGCAAGTGTTCCTCTGAATGCCACACCTGAACAAATACTTTTGCATATATGTCTGTAAATATCTAAATTAATGTGAATCAGGAGTGGAACTGCTGCTTTGACCACCCTGTCTGTAAAGCAGGCCCTGTCTTCAAGAAATGTGACCAGAAAGAAATTAAATGAAAGGCCTGTAGGTCAGCCAAAAAAATCTAGCTTGTGTCTTTCTCTCTTCCTCAGGCAGGAAGGAGCACAGATATTTCTAAATCTGGTGTCCAGGTACATAGCTAAAACTGAATTTACTTCTTCTGGAGAAGCAGACAGAAAAAGGTTTTATACGTTCTAAATATTTCAGAAGGCTTGGTAGTCTCCTCTCTCTTTGTCTTTGGTGTCTCACACCCTCTTATCCAAGGATAATTTACTTCCCACTGATTTTTTTCAGGAGATGCCTTATCAAGTTAGCAAACAGATATGACACTGTGCTATTTAGCGTACAGGCTTAAGAAAAGAACAAACAAAAACCAAACACCCCAAAAACCCCCACAAGTCTCCTAAATTCTGTATTTGCAGAAGTCAGAGTAGTAAACCAACATTTTGCTTCAGAACATCTACAAATCATTCCATAACTCGTCTATTCAAATTATTTACTGTCATAATTTCAAAGAGTAGACCCTATCATTAATATTACAGTCAAAAAGGGAAAGAAATATCTATGAAGATCTTATTTCTTCTCAGGACTTTTTTTATTTCCTTACGTTAAAAAATTGCTCAGAAAAATAACCTGATTTCCCCTTATTACTGCATAATTTAGGTTTATACACATCATGTATCATTAGAAATCACCTGGACATTCACAAAAACCAATTCCTATAAACTTTTACATTTGTTGCAACTATCTTTCATAATTCATCACTATTTACACTTTATCTTTCTTGACAGTCAGTTAAAAAGCATTTTAACTAGTCTTTAAACCAAAATCAAGTTTTGTTCATCACTTCTCTGTTTTTACTTCTCTCCCTCTTCTCTTGATTTCTTTTTTTTTTCCCAACCTTTAAGGCCTGACCAGAGATTTTGGAAATTACATTAACGAGTATCTTTCCTAAAAAGCACACGTGATTTATTCAACACTGCATCTCTACAGCAATTTCATGCCATAAGTTGAGATCCAGTTGCAGCTGTTCTCCTGAGAGTTTCAGATGGCAGACAGCTCCAAACATGGGCAGGTAGCATTTCAAGTTGAGTGTGAGCTGCCTACAACAGAAATATCTCACATCCAGTCAGGAACTAATCCAGATCAAACTGATGCAACTCTTGAACCTCTTCCCACACAGTCAGCTTGCCAATTTCAATAAATTAATAAGAAGATATAGTTGCCAAAGGACGTTTTGAGACATGAAACAATATAATTCTCTTTTAATCATGCAACAAAAGGGCACGTGTACTCCAAAGCTTTTGTGATGCATACAGCTGTATCAGTAACAAAACAGAGAAAAACATTGTGTGAGTGCATCTTTCAAGCCTATGGGGAAGCACAAGTGACAGAATTCTGTGTACATAACAAACATGTGGATTCCCTGGGCAACAGACCTTAACAATACTTTACTCCAGACCCTTTCCTTTGAAAAGTAGGGAATTTCTTAACCGTTCCAGAAAAATCATTGTTTGAAATTCATGGTGACCATTCCATGGCCAGGTATTCACTAGTTGTCAAGATAAAATTCTGGAATTCAATTGAATTCCAAGGAACACATGAGCCAACAGAAGAAGCAAAATACTCCCGTTCTTCACCACAGATTGATTTTGAAGGTCATGTTTTTGTTGTTTAGCTAAAAGCAGCCCAGGAGGGCCATGCTGTATCCCCACTCCTTGGGAGTACATGAGGTGATCATGTTTGAAGGGCTGGAAAGAGCAGACTGAAGTTCAAATCAATTAAGTTGTTTATAAGAGAAGGCTTTATGACCCTATATTCTCTAATAAACTTTTCTCATTATAAAAAGGTCATGAAATTATTCAGTTTAATAAATCCTCTGGAGTTTTATACAAAATATAATATTAAATAATGAGAAAACATATATTTTGCTATTCTTCTTCTTTTTTTTTTTTTTTTTTCTGCTAAACAGATTGTTCCAGAAAACTACTGGAAGAAATGCATTCAAAATATTCTTTGGTTTTGTGAAAAAATTGAACATGTCTCATTTAAACCACTTTCTACCAGGGGTTCAATGAACAAAAATCCAGAGCCTGTATGGGAAAATGAGCATGGAAAAAGTATGCATGTCCTGGCAGGACAGTGTGGAAAAGTGTATCACAAACTCCCCTGTCATAACTTCACCTGGCCTGCAGTTCAGCCAAGAGATCTGGCTACAATGCTAGGAAACCTTCATTTTATCTCTAACATTCAGGAGCATCACTGCAGCCATTTTACAGGGTCTGTAGAAAGAACTGAGGGAAGAAAGGAACAAAGGTAGAGATGGGGAACACAAACGGTAGAGAGCGATAAGACTGGTTTTCCCCAGAAAGCTGGTCTTTTGTGTGTGTCAGTGACATTTCTTAGCAATAAAATTTCCAAAAGGAATGCAAGAAAAAATCAACAAGTGCAATGATAAAACAAGGCATTTACCCATCACTGTGGTACAATGGGAAACATAAAAAGTTTGATTCACACCAAGATGCTCCAGGATGCAGTCATAAAATATAAAAGTACTCCAGGGGAGCAACGGCATTCTCAGGGCTAAAAAACTTAGTGGTTTTATTCCAACATCTTTGAAAACAATGTGTTCTCTTATTGTTTGTTGATCTTTCAACTCAGAGGAAAATGCTCAGATGATGGTTTATGTCGGGAAGGAGAGTCGTCTGGAGTCCCCATCTTTCCGTCCGGCTCTTACAGGTTTACCCATTAGTAACTCTACTTTGGAGCTACAGCAACCAAAATCCTATCGGCACCAAGTAGTTTCCATTATTGTGGTTTTGACCATTTTCCTTACACTGTTGCTTTCTTATGGCAAAGGTTGTTTCAATAAAGATTAGGATTAAGGCATGATAAATTAATACATTTTGAAAGGAAAGTGGCTCAGCAGGTCTCTGACTGCCTCCCTCTGGATTTCAGGGTGTCTATTCTGCTCCCTGTGCCCATTTACTGGCTCAGGGTACCACTTGTCCTGAGGATAACCTGCCTTATTGCTGAAAACTGAGGAAAAGAAGGCATTAAGTGCCTCAGACTTTTCCTTGTCTCCCCCCATGTCCAATAAAGAATGGAGATTCTCCTTACCCCTCTTTTTGCCATTAATGTATTTATGCTTTTTTTTTTTTTAATATTATCTGTTACAGAAGAGGTCAGATGAAGCTCTGAGTTTTCACTTCTCTAATTTTATTTTTGCATGAC
This sequence comes from Phainopepla nitens, assembly GCA_013400175.1. Lineage (NCBI taxonomy): Eukaryota > Metazoa > Chordata > Aves > Passeriformes > Bombycillidae > Phainopepla > Phainopepla nitens. The sequence continues at coordinate 1,944,636 of VXBQ01010227.1, forward strand.
CTAAAAACATCCTTAAGTACTTCCTGAGATGTCTTCCCCTTTTTCTAATGGTGATAGATGCTCTTTTATAACCTGGGTTCTTGTGAAAATCTCCGCTCAGCCAGGCCAGTCTTCTAGACCATCATCTCATCTTTTGGCACATAGGGACAAATAGAAATCTCTATTCCTGAGATTTCTTTCATAAAGTATGTCCAGCCTTCCTGAGCCCCTTTGCTTTTAAGGGCTGCTTCCCAAGAGGCTTTCCAAATCAGTGTCCTGAATAGTTCAAAATCTGCCCTCCATAAATCCAGAGTAGCAGTTTTGTTTTGATGTTCCTCCTACTTCATCAAATATTGAAAACTATGAGTTCAGCAGTTTCTTCTAATCCAGCTGACATTAAATGTCTATTTAAGGTCTCTATGGAACCTGTGTTAAGTAAAATTCCTTAGGAAAGCCCATCTCACACCAGAATATCCCATGAAATATTCTCCTGTTAGATATCTGAACAGACACCAGGATTTTTAGTGTGCCACTTAAGGGCAATTGTTAATATGGTCTGAGAACCTTCTCTTACCAAACACTTGGTCCTTAAATTGAATCAGATAAATGCATTGCAAAACTAAGGAACAATCTGTTGTGCAAAAGATTCTGATTAAATATGGGGGCTTTTTTCAATCTGAGAAGAATATTACAGCAGCAACGCAACAGAATAAAGAAGAAATGACATTAAAGTAATTTAGGAAACCCAGGAAAGAGTAAAGACAGGCAGTTAAGATGCATTGGATCTGCCCTTCAAGGAACCAAATCTTTGAAAACTCTTTTCTTTATGACTGTTCCAACATCACACTTTTTTCTAGTGTGCTACCTTCTGAAAATTCACTGCTTGAATTTTTTCCACAAGGCTTCTTATGGTGTTGTTTAACAGAATATTCTATAGAAGTCTCCCTTAACAGCATCAGATCACCACTGGAGAAACCATGGAAGTGCTATAATTAAAAAATAAATAAATAAATAAAGCAGTCGTGCTTAAGTGAAATGTCTCTGAAAGGAAAGAAAGGTGGTTATGTCATAACAGAAAAGACACAGAGAGACATGAATGACATGTTCTGGATAGGAGAAAATTAGTGTCACCCTGTACAGTGCTGTGTTTAAGTTCAGAAGGATGTGTAGGGTCCTCACTTACTTGGTGTTAATTGGCTAAGAACTGCATAGCTCCTATTAACCTGTAGCCAGTGACAACTGTGCTTATCATTTCTGCTTGATTAGTGAGTGGGGTAAAAAAAAATCCTGTCAAAACTGCTCTTCATTAAGTTCTCTGAAGTTTGTACCAGTGGAATTTTCTATTTCTGCTTTTTGGTTTGGATAACAAGGCCAAAGTGAGCTCTACTGAAGTATCCTGGCTAGCTGGAAATGAACCTCTGATTTTGCCAGAGTTAACAGAACCAACTTCATGTGCACCGTTATTGCCTAAATTATTCCCCTCATTCATCTTGAGATTGAGTTGCCTGATTTTCTTTAAATTAAATTTTTCATTTCCAATTGCCAGTACTTAGCATTTTTTTATTCCAGACTGGGAGCCCGATCTACAGTTAGTAAATGGAAACCTTGTCAAGCAGCAATAGTAAGAACATGGTGAAGTGTCTGCCCTATGCTTATCTATTCTGAATACAACAATATCTCATTTGTTCCACAGTGTTATTACAAGTTGCATATCTTTTCATCCACTAAACCTATCAGAAACAAATCTGAATTTCATCTTCTCCTATAGAATACTCTGATTCAGGAGTATCCCATGAACTTGCAAGGCACTCGGCTCTCCTTTCTCGCTGCTACTCAGAGCTGCTTTCAAATAAATGGAATTTCAATTTGTTAGAAAATCTGAGAATCCTTCCACAGGAGCTTTATGAACAAAATTACATTTTGATTCTCTAGAAGGCTTAGAATAAGACACAGAGAAAAGAATGGGCAGGACCTACAGTTAAATGCTTTCTTCTGCTTTCAAGCTCTTAAATATAGAAGAAGGAAGGGGATTCTAGATGGAAGGGGGTTCTTGTGTTTTCTACTTGTGAAATTTTAAAGGATAACTATTAAAACAACAGAGAACAAAATAATGAAGCCACAGACAGCTTAGCACTTGCAAAAGTAAATTCACTTGTGTTGGTGCAGAGCCTGTCTCAGGCTAAAATGACTTGTCCCTGAGATATTACACCCCACTGACCATGAGGGGAGCTTAGGCTGACTAACTTAGACAGAGCCATCTAACTTAGGGCAGGTAAAGCTCATCTTGCCTAAGATGATCTGTGAGTTTAAATGCCCATCTGTTTCCTGCATGCACATACCCCATCATGGTTCTGTGGACCAGAATATGAAATATTGTATTATGATGGCTTCAGTCACAACCTCTCATTTTCTGAACACACCTGACCCACTGGATCTTTTGATGGCAAGAGTCTTTCACAGCCCTCTCTCAAAGGCAAGGTTCAAGTTATCCCACATAACTTGGGATAGTCTTTAGAATATTCACTGTATTCCTGTCACATATGCTAATTTAACCAAGGTATTTCTACAGTGTAACTATATTTTTGTATTATTTCTGGGACCTATTGAACTATATACATGCAGAATTGCAGAAAAGGACTATTTAACAACATCACAATCAAAACAGACATTTTTGGGCCAGATTCTACTTGATTCTACTTCCTGGATGAGCTGCTCACAAAACATCCTTTGAAATGCGCTGTAGGAATAAAATGTACACTGTAATCCTTCCTTTTTAAAATTGTTCTTACAGAAAGAAGTATTTAAGCAAGCCCTGGAGCTCTGCATACCATTTTTACCACTGATTTACATTCTCTATCACAGGTGGAATGTTGTGGTTGCTCCCTTTTTGATTAACCCATTTTCTCCTGAACACTAAAGGCAAGTCATCTGCCTATTATTTCACAATTTGGGCCATTATTTAATGTTTCCCATTTGCTCTCGTCTTTTTTCTACCTGAGAAAAGCTACTTGTCAAGCCATTAGTTTTATTTGGCTATTAATGGGGGAGTTTTTTGGTTTCTTTTGCCTCCAGACAAGTATTCAATCAAGCTCCTGCAAAAAGATTCCAAGCATAGAGGTGAGCCCTCTCACTGTGTTCATCACACTTGGTCCAGGCACAGTACTTCTACTGGAAGAGGTTCTGTACCTAACTTCATGGACTTAATGAAAACATCCATAACTTTTCTGGCAGATTCCTTCTAGGTTGCACAAGTCCGAAATTTTGGGGAAAACACAGAAGTGATCTGTCATTTACTGCCCATCATAGCAATCTTTTTTTTTATCCCAGATCGTCTCTATTTCCTAACACACTTCCACACATACTTTTGCTTGCAGATATATTTTAACTTGAAGTTACAAGACAAAAAGTCAAGAGATTCTTTCATTCATAGAGCTGAAAGGAACCAGTTTGTCTTCCCAACACAACCTTCTCCAAAAGACAGACCACTGAAACTGGCCCCGAGTTCTTGCTCAGGGTTATAGATTCCCTCTGAGTTACGTTCTTCAGAAAGAACTCCTCTTCTGGTTTAAAGACTTTAAGAGGCAAAGAAAACTCTACAGTTTTGTGAAAATTCCACTCCATGTAGCTTTTAATGCATCACTTTAATGTCTGCCTAATGTCCACAGCCACAAAGTGATTATAGCTTCCCTTGAGTACAAACAGTATTAAGAGCCCAATTAATAACAGAAAAGGTTTTATGACATGCAATTAAACTACACCTTTACTAATAATTTGTGTTTCTCAACATGCAAGTCATATATTTGCAGATGCTAATATAACCTCATGCAAAAAACTCCCCCTTTCTGCCCTTCACTAGCTATGTATATACATGTATAGATGTATTTCTTCTTTTTTTAAAAAAATAAATATAGATGCATTTCATTTTTAACTTTAAACCCCTGATATTCACTGAGATTTGAAATCTCTTCTATTTTCTTTTTACTCTTTTCTGAGTAAAAAGAACTTTCTCTGAAAGTTCAGAACACAGATATGAAAACCATATCCATTAAGAATACAAGGCAGAACGATATATTTCTTCACCAAACCCTAAATTGACATTGATATTTTAATAGCAACTTTCATTGCCCTCACACTCCATACTAGCACACGTGACTGAGCCATGTGTACCAGCTCACTGCCTTTTGGAATTGTGCTCTTACACCACTGGCTTTTTCAATTCACAGTTCCATAAATCCAGCACTAAAAGGACATTTAAGTGACCAAGGACAAAATACTCCCTGGAGAAAGAGGATTCATATCCTGAGACTTCCTTTGAGACAAGCTTTCTAAAGACTGCATTTCTCAGCTTACTCATCGCTCAGACAGCACACATTGCACCCACAGCATAATCCACATGATTATTTATTAAGTATTTAGAGATGTTATCCTCTGCCAAGTTGGCATTTGGGACACTAGCTCTTTTAGGGTGAATTTGAATAAGTCTGGCCTTCTTTGTGCCTCAGTCCTTCAGCTTTAAAATGGAAATTATTCTCTTTATCCTCTTCTAATTAGCAAGATACACTGTGATAAAACAATATCTCAGAAGTTACACAGAACCTCCTCTACTTCCTGAAAAAGAAATAAAGCTTTGACGCCTCATTAGTCTGATTAATTACTCTATTATGATTTTGCTAGAACAAGTATTGCAATGAAATACACATTTTGAGATTAAAAAGTGAATATTCAATGGCCATCCCAGTTTAAGAGACAGCTGAAATTCCTTGTCCATGAAGGATCTACTGAAGACCACTTAACCCTAGCAGAAGTCCTCCTGTAAACCTTTTATGGATCACCACCTTCAGCTAGTGTCCCACTCCTCCAGTATCTCCTTGTAATAGTCTACATTCCAAATACTGTGTCTAACCCCAGCAGAAGAAATATGAAAAGGCAGTAATCTCCCAGTTCAGCTTCAGGCATTTATGGCTGTGCTCACACAATGTGTTTTCAGAAGTAAAGCAGAAAAAGAAACTCTCCCCACTAGCTCAGCCTTGTGCCACTGTTTGCTGTTCTCTGAATGCTGCCAATAGCTGCTCTCTTCGAATTAAAGCATAAATTCTGTAAATAAGAAGCATAAAGTGAGATGGGATCACTGCTTCTTTTCCCAAAGAGTGTAAGAAACCTCTGGCCCAGTAAATGAAGTTTCTGAAAAGGTTTGTAAATCAGAGTTCTGGAGCCATGGCCTTTTACTATTACAGGCTGTTACATTTTAAACACATGGTTTTAAGGCAAATACTTTCATACCATAAGAATGGAAGTCCTCTGGCTGAGCAATTTCAAGCTACAAGAGGACTGAATCAGCTCTGGCAAGTTCAGCCTCAAAAAGTAAGTTACTCAAGCCTCTTTAATACTCTGTTTTGAGCAGACCTAGGCCTTAAGAAGTATTTTCTTGCAGTGGTGTTTGAACACTGTTGTTATTGTTATAGAAACTTTTAGATATTTATTGCTGGTTTTGAGATATTTGCAGTTAAAGGATGGCTCATTGTAGCTGCATACAGCAGAGTTTGTAAATTCTCAGTTACTAACAGCTCAGATTATAAGAAATCTCCACCTGACATCATTTACTTGTTCTTCCTACAACTGTTGATGGCCTAAGTGAAAAGTATGAATCCTGAAGACCAGTTTTATGTGCCGATGCCTGAGCACTGCATAAGGACTGTGCTGTATGACACAAGTGCAGGAGCACAGCTGCTCCTTCCCACTGATGCAGCAGCCCATGGGGACCTCATCTGACTGAGGGGAACTTATGGAGGCTATCAGTTACCTCTGAAGTCTCCTGGCCACCTTCCCTAATTCTTCCAATCTTCCACTTATTACAAGATCTTTCTTCTTCCTTTAGTAATCAGGGTTATACCACAGCATTTGTTTCCTAAACTTTGAACTACACCTGTGGACAGTGAAATTACTCTCCCACCTCCACTCCCTGAATTTGAAGTTATCCTGGATTTGAAACGGAGAGCACATCTGTAGGAGTCTTCATCTGGGTTTTGGTTATGACAATACAGAAAAGGGAAAAATCAGGTAAGAATATTAATTAAAATTAATCAAAAGCATAAGATGCCTTCTTCATAGTTATTCAAAGACTTGAGGCCATTTTTGAGCAATTTTTCTGCAATCATTTGGTGATTACATTTTTGAATCTCTGTGGTCGTCATTCATTTATGACATTCATTGACATGACATGACATTCATTGACATTCATTGACATTTATGACATTTATGACATTCATTTATGTACTTAACTGCATATTAATGATGGAAGAAATATACCCTATCACATATTCATCTTTGGTGAGCTTATCTTCATGAAATAGAAATTATTCTAGAGATAAAAACAACCATAAGAAAATTCTGACGGTTTTGGTTTATCCCCTTGGGCATGACAAACACTGAAAATGCTCATTGTCACTCTACATGCTGTGTGAGGAAAGAATGTAGAAGGAATTTTCCGTGTGACCCTGGGAACAAAGCCACAAGTCACATGCTCTTGAACATGTAGAGCGAGGGTATTTTTGAATAATCAAATCCATTAATGTTCATACAGCAATAGCCTCAGTCACAGTTCCAGTCCTGAAAGATCTGAGTAAAACCTTAAAGTATATTTGAAATTCAGGAAGAGCTCCTGAAAGCTGTAAGGATTTTTTTTTTTTTCTGGTACTTTGAAGGTGGGGAAACATCTTTTGACAGTAACTCATTTTTCAGACAAAAGCTATCTTCATTACTATTTGCCCAGCACTGTTGTAAGGCAGCTTACAACAGCACAAAGGACCCGTTCTCATGTACAAACTCCTTAAGTAAAACCCAGATAGAGGGAGAGTCAGTGTAACCTCACAAGAGGCAGCTGTCTCCCTTATTGACAGCCAGAGACTTCAGGGCTCACAGCTCTCCAAAGGCTGTGGCTAACACTGCCGTTTTACTTTCTTTTTACAAGTATAACAATGTAGGAGATGATGTTGCCGAAGAATAGCGGTTAATTCCTTTTTTCATTAAGTCCTGCCTAACTGAGGCAAGACCAGCTGCTTTAGGATAAGCCAGGAGCAAACAGAAGCTGCTCAGAGTGAAATTTGAATAGCACTTTATCCACCCTTTCACAGCAATCCAACCAGCTTTTACCGAGTGAGATAGCTTCAAGTTTTCCTCCTTAACCTGCATACAAGGAAAAAACAGGTATGGAAAACCTAGGCATCTGTCCTGGCTGGAGGGAGATACCCAATTCACTTATCCCTTGAGTTTCAGAGATCCAGTACTTTTGTTTATTTCCTCCACTGTTTCAGAAGAGTTTGGCTGGTGGTCTACCCATTTATGGACCCATCAGCTACCTCCTTGCACAGCTCTCCAATCCGTATTAGCTCCATGCATCATCCTCTGACCTTCCCCCTACCAATTGTGTGCAAAAGGAAGCTACCACACAACACTGAGCTGGCAGAACTGCAACATTAATGTTCAGTTTTCCTCTTGCAAGGGATTCTCTGCAAGTAAAGAGAGCTCTTCACATCTCCTTCACTGCCTTTCACGGTTTCTAGAGGTCTAACAGTTTATGTGATTGGATGCCTCACCCATTTTTATACATGATGACAGAAAGATTCTTCCCTTTACAGCAATATATACATAATTAAGCATTTCTGGATTCAGCTATAGAAAAAAAAATGGATGGGTGCCCATACCCATTTTTCATTATTTGTCCACGCTCCAAAATGGCCCAGTAGGATTGACGGAACAAATATGATACCAGCCATTACTTGGCAGTTGGAATTGACCAGGACAAATCAAGTGAAACATCTTTCCATTTCACGGCAATTAAAACCTGCTGGAACCAGAATCAGTGCTGTATTAATAAATCCAAATCTTTACTGTTGTGGTATTGGAACAGACAGCTTCCAGAAGAGGAAATGGGAAGGCAGCCATCAACCTCAAGATGACAAGAGAAGACATAATTTTTTTCTGTAGAATCCTTATGAGGACATTGAAACAGTGCTCTCCCNAGAGAAAAGGAGAAGTTTCAGGAGCCTTTCCATCAGATTCCAAACATCTTCCATCTTCCTAAACTAAGAGCAAGTGATGATTTTTTGTACAGGAAAATTAATTTCTTCCTCCCCCACAAATCTATAGTACAATTCCCTGTTTGGTGACACTTCTTATTAATGCTCTTTTACAGATACTTTGGAAAGAAATTGTGAGAAAGGAACAGTAGACATTGTAGACATGCATGATACATGTGTTGCAAATAGCTTAAAATCTAAAAATCAGAAGGTAGAATAACTACACACAACCTAACTGATGAATTATGTATCTATTTAAAGCCATTGATTAATCAATTATTGATAAATTATTAAATCCTAAAGTACCTTGAGAGAGTGACTGCCGCACAAATCTTAACCAGAAAGACAGGTACCAAAAGAGACGAAAATGGACAACAGCTAATCCATAGAGTCTGTTGGAAATTCATAAGGCTTATGTTGGCAATCTGTCAAGGGGAGAGAAGGGAGGAAGGGTAAGGGCCAAATTCCTGAAATGAGAAGCTTTCTAGTAGGAAATCCCCACAGCCTCCCATGGAAATCTTTACCTGAGGAACAAACAGCCAGTGGTATGCCCCACATCTTAGTATGGGGTGAGAGGCCATGTCTTAGCTAACAGGTCCCAGACATGGTAGGATTTAGAGTTAATCACCAACAGCTTGAGTTGCACCTGGATGAGGACAGGAGACTAGTGCAGAAACATGAGCAGAAGCATTATCCTCTCTCAGAAGCTCACCTAGCAGATGGGAGTGCTCTGTAATAGCTGCAAATTCCTCAGAGATTGCCTTTAATTAGAGCCTAACCTTGCCATGAGGGGGATAGAGAGCCATCACCCACCCAGCAGGAGTGATCCCAGTCTCCTACCTGGCTGTAGATGATGAAAGGCACTACTGCTCACTTCTGCTACTCCAGATTGCAAGGCTAGTGTCAGACTTGAAAGACAAGGCTGCAAAACTTCATCATGGTGTGAAGAATGATTATGACATAAGAAGGATGAGAATTCTTACAATCAGGCTGAGCTGGCCTACCCTAATTCCTCTCTGGCAAAGCACCACAGGCATTTAAACTCTTTCCTCATTCATGGTCGCAGGACTTTATCATGCAATATAAAGACTACAGCAACACAAGAGCCACATCTTATGGACACTTAGGTTATATCTATACTACAAAACTCCTCAGCAATACTTTGTTTCCACTTCTGCATCTTAATTGCAACCCAGCTACATCGAGAGCAGGTTCATCCATGCACAAGAGCTGTCCTCCTTGTCCTGGTTTCAAGAGAACCTCAGGTGCAAAGCCCATAAAGGAGACAGAATGCCCCTCAGCAGGCACCCTCTCTGAATGACAGCCATGAGATCACCCTGGCTTCCCTCAGCCTGCTGCTGTGGACACAGCTGGCTCCATCAGTGCTTCCCCACAGCTAGAAGTGCTTTTGTTACTATAGGACATACAAAGTGATTTCACAGTCTGCATTTTTGAAGCCCACGGAATACCATAGTAAGAGATTTAGGCATAAAACCAAATCTAAATACCAAATGCACAAACTTTAACTTTAAATGCTCTTTAACTCAGACCACGTTAAGCTGCACCCAGCCCTGTGCCCTCCAAGGTGCTGCATCAATTTCCGTTCCCAGTAGGGATGAATCATACCCCATCTCTGCATATTCTTCAAATGTCTCTCCAAGCAGACAAAGCAGCACTGCTGGTTTATCAATGTTGAATCACAGACAGTTCAATTTCAGCTGGATCCTTACCTGGTCACAAAGTAATGGCCAAATTTAACCCTGGGCACATAAACTCAATTTAGTATAACTGTGAGACCATCATTTTATTTAGGAAAAAAAACTAACAGTGAAGAATTTCTGTTAGGAAAAGAAGACAAAAATCAAAATATTTGTTTAATGGCTCTGCAGTTTAAAATCTTCCTCAGAGTTTCCTGGAAAGTCTACATGAAAAAAAAGGAAAACAACAAGGAAAAGGCGATCAAAGGGGGNGGGGGGGGGGCGGAATATACAAAAAAAACAGATGGGAAGAGGAGCTTCATGAAAATCTGGAAAGGAGAACCTCTAGAAAGCTGAGTCACTGCTCAACTATAATGTGTATTTGAACAAACGGAACTTTTTGCCTACTTCTCATATATACAGATTATATGAAAACAAAAAGAAATCTCCAGGTACCTTCTGGATTTAAATGAGAAACTTTGGGTAAAAAAAACAATAAAATGAGAAGGCCACTTAGAGCCTCAGGGCAGCGCAGGTCCAGAAGTGAATCACGAAAATGGAAACTGACTCTCAGTTACCGTTAGTAGGACTGGAACTGGATCTTCCCGAGATGCCTCTCACATTAATATGGAGCACTGAGGTAGCTGAGCCCTGGACACAAGTTTATCTCTGCACCAGGGATGGCTGACTCCAGCAGAAGGGTGAAGCAGAGCTGTGGGGGTAATTTTTTAAACTTCTGCAGACAGCTTAGTCTGCATTTTTACCATTAATTACTTTAGTTATAAGACAAGCTCACTTTGATTTCTCTTGGAAACTTACCATTTCTGCTTTCTTCCTACTGTTTTCTGGGAGAATACAAATTATTTTATATTAAGGATGTACAGAGTTGTTCCATTTGCAAGGGAAATGTGTTGGAACCCAAGAGCTTCAGAAGAATACAGGAGGAAGAAGAAAACCTTTGCACTTAGTCTATCACAATGTAAATAAACTAAAAAGGAAGGGCTTGTCCAAATCAAGTGAAGGCTCAAATACACTGCAGAGAACATGGAGAAACAGGCAAAAAGTCTGCATACTCGGAGAGAGAGATGCTTTGAGCATATTTCTGAGAATTTGCCACAGCATTTGTCAGACAGTTACCCTGCAAATCCAAATTTACCCAGAGCATTTAAGGTCCCATGCTCTGCCAGGTAATTGCATCCTATCCATCACAAGACTCACAGCTGCTTCAGCAGCAAGCATTTGAGCTAATTAGGGCTCATGCCCTAATAAACTAAAAATGAAAGGTTTTTGCGTTATTTCCAAACATTTCCAAGCACAAACTTTTCATAAAGGTAACTTGTGACTGCTCTATGTTGTATTGTCCAGTAAGAATGTGTCCTCATTCAGTAGTCAGAGCTATTAAGGAAACAAAATAACATAATAGTTTAAATTTAAATTTATCATTTTGAGTGCATGCAGAGATGGGTTTTTTGGTTTGTTTTTGGTTCTTTTTGGTTTTTTTTCCTTTCAAACTGTTGCAAGTTTTCTGGGGAGCAAACTAAGGAGCAAAGAACAGAAGGCAGCTTTGCTGTGTATCGCTGCCATCTAGTGACCTGTCTCAGAGAACGGGACTCCAACAACAGTGTCATTGTGTCAGTACTGTCCCGGTTACACTCTTTACATTAGCTTCAGCAGAATGTTAAAAGATTATTTCAGTTCACAGCTCCTATTGCACTGTATAGGTCTTCAAAGCAAAGAATAAATTTCAGTTAATGGTGATGGCATATGTGTGATCATATCACAGTAATGGAACATTTATTCACTTTGCATAATTGCTATACCTATAAATCACCCATTGGAGAATGGTCCTTTTAGAGAAAGAGAGAGAGAGAGGTTTATTTCTGTGAAGGCAAAGTTAATGCAGAAAACAATCAATTTTATTATTAAAACATAATTAATATCCACAGACTTCATTACTTGCCTATGACATTGCATTAAATGAGCTTCAGTGGCACGCACAAGAAGAGACATTGGGGTCATGTGTTTCTTTCAGCTGCTTGTGATAAGCTCTCCATTCAGACTCAATTTTGAAAAGCTTCTGGCAATGACAGTGATTTAGGAAATGCAAGGGGAAGTTGTGCCACAGTATGATTAAGAGCGGGTCTGTCTAAGCTCTTTAGGAGAGGTCCCACAAAACATCACAGTGACACTACTGGCTCATCTGAGTACCTGGGCTAACTCAGCTGAGCCAGCCCTCCCTGTCCCAGAACTGAGGGTGTAGGTCCGAATTAACAAGGATTTGAGAGACCTTGATATTTCAGAGGCAGCTCTATAAGTAAAAGGCAGATGTGGGAGAATGGGCAGAACCCAAGAATCAGGCTGATAATGGATAAGAGCAATAAATGTAATAGCCACAGCCTAATACCACAGCCCAGACTGTATGTTCATTTCTTTTATGCTCTAGACTTCTGGGAGGTATCACACAGTCCCGCATGTGGCTGAAAGTAATTTACAAGCCCATGGTAAGGGCCAAAATCAAGTAAACCTATATCAGAGTGCTCCTAACAGGGAAACTCATAAAGGTATATTGGAAAAAAAAAAAAAAATGCTATTCAGCAAATTACACAGCCCATTCTCTAAGGAGGTCATTGAAGTCAAATAAATTTCATAGGTCCTTCCTATGCAATAATTTAGATGCAGTTAATATGCCCCAGAATACCAATAACAGCTAGATGCAGAGGTCATTTAGTCACATTTTATCAATAGGATCTTTATGAGATGTAGTCTCCTTCTTCAAGATCCACCCCTTGCCAACAACCCAGAACATCAATGCTGTCCAGAAACCCACTTCAGTGCAATCATCCATTTCAGACTGCTGACTGAGCAATACGAAGCTAGAAAGTGTCTTTGGGAGATACTCAACCCTCTGCCTCCACCTCAAGCCAAAACTAACTTCAGACTTGCTGGGAGAAGGAAAAGACTGCCATCCCCCAGACATGAGAGGTTTTCATATGAAGTATGATAGCATCATGTTTCCTCTGAATAATAACTTACTTCAGCTTAATGTATGTTTCTTCCTTGCCTGGGGTTCATCATTCCAGTAACACAATGATGGTTTTTGTTCTACATGCCCTGGACCAGACAGAGATTTCTGATGCTTCAGTACACAGGATGCAAGCAGATCAAAAATTAGTTTAACAAAACACATAATTGGCTAATTGACTATATCCCCTTCCCGTAACATGGATTTTACTACAATTTCAACTGGGGTGGCTTTTCAATGGACTTTAGACAATATTGTTTACATACACAAAATTAAAATATTGCCACACAATCGGACACAAACAAGTCAAGCTCACTTGATGAAATATATCCATGCACAGCAGTGGAGCATGAAAGTCTAAAGGCCTCATAGAATCAGCTGATGAGTGCTCCATTGTTCCAAGTTTAGAAAGAACCAGATTTCCTTTAAGGTCCACCTACACAACAAATATTCAGAGCAGTCATATTGGTGAGTGCTGCTGATCCCACTGCTTCAATAACCAGCTGAGAAAAAATTGCTTTCAGAAATCACATAGTTCATAATAGAGAGTTCTGTTTAAAAAGTCAGTAATGTGATTGATTCAGCTGGACAAAAAGCCTGAGAAAAATCAAACAAGATTTGGCCTGAAGATCTAAAACATTAAGGATTTCTCCGTTTTTGTTTGTAAGTGTTCAAACCGTTTTCTCGGCACATTCAGAAATTCTGCTTATTTAAATACGTTAGGTTTTAAGGAATACTTTTCAGTTATTCTGCTTATAAAAACATCACCTCCTCCCTGTCCCCTCAATGATTTCCAGGGAGCTGCTACAGCTTCTTTCCTCCAAACTACCATCATCCTCCACCCCCGCCTACCACCCATTAGGAGCCTGATACAGATATCAAATATGGGGCATAATGGGCATTAAATGAAGACCTCCCAGCTGTCTCCTGACAGTTTCATTGCATAATGGTGACCTTTGCATGTCTTATTCACCAAATAAAAAACGGACAAAACTATACAATTCCAAGCTGCAGATCAAAAATTAAAAATTGTCCCATGATACATTTAGGGGGCAGATTGGGGGGGGGTCTTCATTTACTTGCATATATAGATGGTCTTATAAAGCTTGCCTTGGTGCTTCCTAGATGTGTAATATTTTATTTCTTAACAGTCATTTTTGCTTTCTTTCTTGCTGAAAAGTGATAGTTCACTTTGAAAGCAGAGATTTATACTGCAGACTCTTCATTTAAACCTTATGTAAAGAAATAAAATCTTTATGTCCACACATATTTGAGCTCCTACCTTCATACATTTATAGCGTGTTACATTTCCCAGCTTTCCCATATTTAATGTTTTACAGCCTGTTCTCCAGATTCAGGTAGTAAAGGCTCGAAGGCCAGAAACCAGGCAGCAGCTCGCCATTTAATTAGAAAAGAACCAACACAGAGTTCTCCAAACCTCACAGTTGCGCTGAGGTACCAGCAAGACCTCTCACTAGAGTAAGAGCAATCTGACCTACGACTTCTACCAAAATATTTTAATTTAGAGAGTTTTAAAGTACTTTAAGTGAATCCTTGTTGGACCCTGTATTGTCTCATCAGTATTTAGAAACAGCACTGGAGGGAAAAAGAAAGAACAGGAAAAAGAAAGAACTATACACTAAATAGAAAAAGATCTGGATAAGGAGAAATAACTATTCCTCATTCCAAGAAGGCTTCACTCCCACTCCATTTGGTTATGCATCTCCCAGCCAAGATGTGTGACATTTTTTGGTGGTGGCAGCACAGTTGTATGGGCATTTAGCTTGCATCTCACAAGCTTGTGCATTTGGAAGAATCACAGAATATCCAGAGCTGGAAGGGACCGACAGGATCATGGAGTCCAACTCTTAGCCCTGTGTAGGACATGCCCAAGAGTCACACCCTATGCCTGAGAGCATTGTCCAAACACTTCTTGAGCTCTGTCAGGCTTGGTGCTGTGACCATCTCCCTGGGGAGCCTGCGCCAGTGCCCAGCCACCCTCTGGGGAAGAACCTTTTCCTGATATACAACCTAAAACTCCCTACTTCACATCATTTCCTTGAGCCCTGTTCCTGCTCATGAGAGTGAAGAGAACTGTACCTGCCCCCCTGCTTCCCCCACGAGGATGTTGTAACTGCACTGAGGTCTCCCCTCACTCTCCTCTTCTCCAGGCTGAACAGACCAAATGCCCTCAGCCACTCCTCATACAGCTTCTCTTCCAGACCCTTCACCATCCTCATGGCTCTTCTTTGATGGTCTCCAGTTGCTTAATGTCTTTGTTACACTGTGGTGCCCAAAACAGCACACAGGATTCAAGGTGGGACTACTCCAGTGAAGAATTTGCTGATAAGAGGGAGTTATCAAAAAGAACTTATTAACTATATTTCACACTTGCGGAGTCTGACCACACCCTTTATATCCTACCCACTTTCACTCTCCATGTGCTTCACTCTTTTTTTTCCACACTTCACACTATATTTCCTAAATCATGAAACATAGCATAGGAAAACGTCAGCCGTTGGGGATTTCAGGAAAATTACATAACACCTTTTCCTTGCTCCAAAGAAGGACTAAATATCACTCTGCAACACATTTCAGATGTTTGTCTAATCCAGAAGCATCCTCTGTCCCAAAACAACCTCCAAGGCTCCACACAGTCCCCCTGAGGATAAAGCATTCTGGCACTTCCCCCATCTTACTGGATCCATGGCAGGAACTTCCTCCAATAAGTCCATACACAGCTCACCAAATGACTGCCTTGCAGGTTCCCCAATGCTCCATGGGGCACACAGTGGAAAAAAATTGGGAAAATGGGCACCAGAGCCTGGGTCCTGTCCATGAGTTAATGGCTCAGAAAGTAGGTGGGCAAGTGCTGACAGAAAAGTTTTGCCTGGCCCACAGCCTACAGGTAACTCCTTTAAGTACTTTACTAAAATTTTCCTTTAGTTTTTTCATATAGATCATGCTTTCCAAACCTCTTATACCTGTTGCTATCCTCACAGTTCTCTCTCTTATTCTCCCCTTTACCTCTTTTCCTTTTATTTCTCCCCCCCAATTAGGTCATTAACACATGACAAATTAGGTCATTAGCACGTGACAAATTAGGTCATTAACACATGTTGCCAAGCAACACTACTGCTGATGACCATGGCAAGGCCTGCTCACAAGTAATTTTTTCAAATACTTCTGAGGACAAGGCTCCACCTCTGCCACAGCATGACAATAATGACTATACCTCGGCCTCCAATCTGCTCTGATTCACAGATCTTCCTCCATGCTACAGCTCACTGGAACATTATGCAGGTCTATGCATTGGGTTTAGGCATTGTTTTTACATTACACGACGTGTCTTGTGTGAACTCCTCAAGTTCCTGCAGAAATCCAAGCATAAAGCTGGGATGAAATTCCAAGCAATCGAGATTCCCAGTGTGACCAGTAGCAGCAGCTGTGTGCAAACATCATCTCTGCTGTCCTTCATGGTGCACAGCACAGGCCAGAGGTTTTGCTGTCCCAAGGCTGTGAGAATGGTAGGAACAGGACAGCTCACTCCCTAACCCTTCATCCAAGGCTCCTTTGTACGGGAAACCAGGGGATAGAGACCATTGGGAAAAAGGAGCTACTGTCCCCCAGGAAGTGGGGTGTCCCAGGGACCCTCATTTTAGATGTTATCAGCCAGGATCTCCATTAATGCCATCAGCATAACACGAAGATTCAGAGGGAAAATACCAAAGCCCGCCAACATTTTGAAGTGTGACTGAAGCCTCTGCTCAGGCATCTCTTGGCCAGAACACAATTCCCTGCTCTCAGTGCCTAGCACCTGGTAGAGCAAATGATACCTTGTTTCCAAGCAGTTATTTCAGAATCGAGGGATTTATCCTGCATGGATTTATCCTGACATAAATCCTTGCCTCTGACTGTAATAAAAGGTTTTTATGATGACTTTTCACCAAGCAAACTTCTGTCAGAAGTCTTTCAGAATTACAAGCCTCCTTTCCCACGCTCTGCCTCGACAAGAGGGAACAGAATTTGTTTTGCTGAGGCAAACTGGCTTTGTGTGTTCCATATATTTTGGCTTTGGGTTTCTTCACAAAATTCAAAAAAGTTTTCAAGTAAATGCTTGTAGGTTTGGAGGCAACAGCTTACAGTGGCAGCCTGAGGCAGGTCAGCTGTGGATTTGAGGGGCTGCAAGGAAAACGTTTCCTCTTAATTGAAACCCACACTGACTCCTGTATTGAAAAGCATTACAGAGACACAAGAGGCCACTGAATCCAGCAGAGATGCTGCCTAAGCAGTACAGGGAGGAGATGGGTTCTGGCAGGTTTCACTAAAATCAGGGAGCAAGTTGTGCTCCTTCCTCCAAAGAGGGAAGCACAGCACACATCCCTGCCTGGCAGGCTGTGAAGTGAAACCCTTATCTTGGAAAGCACAGATACTCCAGGGAATCTGATGTGGAAAATCCCTCCATCAAACCAATCCCTGTGAGTTTCAAAGGAGTCCCAAACCTCGCTGGTCTGTCAGAAATGATGCTTAGCTATTGCTAAGGCTTTTCTAGAAGGATGCAGAAAGGCAGCTGTATGACTTTGGCAACAATCAGCGAACCATCACAAAAGGTTGCCTTTTTTAAATGGAGTTAATGTATATGAATATTGTCACTACTGCTCTCTTCCGAAAGCTCAATTTGCAACAGTGGCTTAATCTCAGCCTAAAAAAAAGGAAAAAGGAACATGTATAAATGTGTATCATGTGATCAACTCACCCATCACATGAAACCTCCCTCCACATGACAAGCTGTTTGCGACATCCTGCTATGTATACACAATAAAAACTGTGGGAAACTGGGCCTCAGAGAAGTGCTTATTTAGTTTACAAAGATGGAAACTTTGTCTTTATTCAGCTGAGGCTTCACACAGACTAATGTATCCTCAGCTCCAGACACAGACTTACATATATTCCTCTGTATAAATTTCTACAAGCTCCAATTACCATTTGTAACTACACATGTTGGAATAACCAAAGCAAAAGTTTCACAGAGTACAGCTACTGTGTGCTACAGTGAGTAAAACTAGATACTTACAATAAAGAAATGCCAGATCTGCAGAGCCAAAAAGAAAAATTATCTTCACAAGACATTAGTTCACAATCTTATGCAAAAGAGAAATAGAATTTTTTTCGTCATGCAGGACAAGGGTGCTCAGCTGAGGGATACAGGCAAGCAACAGTGCATGTTACTGGGAAATTCTAATTAAAAGTTCATTTTGACCCCAGAAGAGCAGATGAAAATATATTACTTTCTAAGAGAAAACAAACTTTATGTTCCCTGTAGCTTTTACTAGCAAGTATTTGATTTAGCAATAAACACATATATGTTCAGACTCCACACTATTAAGAACATTACCAAAACATTTATAAGGTCATATTATAACTATATTATAGAATAAAATATCATATGACTACCCTAAAACTTCCTGCCTATGCCATTACACATTACAGGAATCCACAAAGCTACAACTTAAAGGTAGTGGGCCAAAACCCACTGTCACTGATTTCTGAATCTGCTCTGACAAAACCTAACACAGTATTGCCCCACAGTTCAAAGGGACAGCTCATGCCTCCCTTGCTTAGTTTGCCCCTGAGGTCCCTATAAAATAGCAGCTATACTGACTGAGAAACTTGAAATTCATATACAGAGACCACCAAAATAACTGCCTCCCCCCAAAATCAGTGTTTTCCCTTGATTTTCAAGAAAAGCAGACCTTCCAGCCACAGCCTTTAGATTCATATGGAAAAAAAAATTAGAATTTCATTGGCAAGATTAAAGCATAAGTCTTTTAAAATATGTTATTAAGTAATCCTTAGGAATAAATAATTTACTAGAATTCCAAAATAATTTCTGTAAAATGCCATAGAATTAGAAAGCAGGCATCTGTTCTAAATAACTTTATAATTGTCATCTAGAATTGGAGAAGCAGAATATCTTTTCTTGTTCATTTTTATAGGTTAGTAGAAAGATTATCATATTCTATTAAATGCCATAGCACTTTTTCATGCAGGAGTCTTATTCTTTTCTCTCTCTGATCGTGTCTTACTTGAGGACGGGAATGTGTTCTGCAGCCAAGTCTCCATTATTTGCTTTGGACAGTCAGTTCTGCAGCTGAGCCCATAAGGTTTCTCTATATAATTATAAAGCACGTCTGACTGTTTCAGTGGTGGGTGGACAATTACAAATGTCAAAACTTTTCTTCCAGATAATAACAAAACTGCAAGGATAGCAAACCTGTTATATGAACCTCCAAATTAAATACCCAACATCATATCAATTCTTCATCTGAAACACCCTGCTGGGCAGCACATATGGAAATTACCTTATTTGAAAGAAAGAGCTGCTCAGCAGGGCAAATATTAACACTATCTGGCATGAAAATCTTGTTTTGGCATAAGTTTTAGGTCAAGAAAGGATAAACAATGACAGAAGAAAATCACCCAGCTGAATACATTATGCTAGTTAAAGAACGTAAAAGGTGAAAACTCCTTCCAAGACCTTTTGTTTTTTAGACATCTTGTGAATTACCTGAACGAGATTCCATTTCTTTCCATTTCTTTCAAATATTATCTTAAGTATAATTTAAAAAGCATCAACCTAACTCAAACTATAGTTTTATTTCAGATATGCACCCACCAAACTAAAGACTCCCAACACACTAAAATGCTCATGAGATTGCTTGCCTGATGTCCTCCCCACTAACTTGCAGTCAGCTTTTCCAAAATTTAATCTTTCTATTAGAGCAATAATAGTTCTGTAAACAAAAAGCATTTTATGATTGTTTCTGTATGTATCAAGATGTGTTTGGCACTGCAGCCTGCAAAAGAGAATTTCCTGTTTACAATCTCATTTTCTGTCCTGAATTTGAATGCATGCTTGAGCAAAACACTTCCACACGACTCCTCATCTTATTTCAAATGAGAAAATATTTTGATGAGCATTTTTGTTTTAAGTTAACCATACTTATTGCAACAGTTTGACCTCTTCTTTTCTTAAAAAGAAAGAAACAAAAGAAAGAGTATTGAAAAATTATAACAAAATATGGATATTACAACATAATATATGAATCTAAACAACTTTATCGATCTGAGAAGTCCTGTTTGGTTCAATGAGGCAACTCTACCACATTGTCAGCCATGTGTAAATGCAGCCAAAGCCTTTGTTTGTCAGGTTTTTCTCAACAGCTGTTAAGCTTCAGTCATATAAATCTGACTTTCTGTTGTATTTATAATAATCCATACATTATTTTAGACAAAAATCTCATGGAATTATGCAGAGACATTAATTTATTTTCCCATTTCAAGATATAAAAAAATAGTCTTTTTCTTCCTTACTTTTTATTTCCCCTATCCTCATGGAAGAGCATGCATTAGTTATGCTCTCACTAGACAATCATACAAGTTCAAAGTTAAAATGTGTTACATTCATGAACCCAAGTATTTATGTGGTGAAGGAAAGGAGCCAAAGTAACCAGGATAAAAATGAAGGTGAAATAAAGAAATTCAGGATGAAGAGTATGATTGTCTTGTCCATGCACCACTTAAAACACTGGACCTGGAGCTGTCCCTGAGAGCCATGGCAGAACCTGGGCTCCACCTCACCTAGGCTGCTGGGTTAAGTCTGCCCAAATTCCCCTCTCATTTTCCTGAAACAAGTCCAACTTTACCACCTTAAATCTTCAGCCTAATTATTTCCAACTTACAGTAGAAAAAAGGATTTATCAGGTTTAAAAGAACACCTGAATGTAAACCAGTCACATAACCCTTGTGACTACAAGGCAATCACATAACCCTTGGTCCCTGGTAACCCTTTTCAGCATCATGCTAGAACCCAAAAGTGCTGCATGCATTACTGAGGCCCAAAGCCAGCATATTCAGAGAAATGTTGTATTTACTTACGTGCACATTATATTACCTGAAATAGCTACCAGGTATAGAGCCTATTATTTTTCCAGTTACGAATTTCTAGTCTTAGAAACCTGTTTCATACAACTCTTAATTTGCCAAATGGTGGTAACTTCTACTTAATATTCATATTCTAAAGTATAGAAAAGCCTCAGCTGTGTTGCAGGAAAAAAAGCCACTGAATTAATGTCTCAACTAAGCCATTTTCTATCAGAAAGCGGTTTTGGACACCCTTTCAATAGTGCTTTTTATAAAAGTCCTTTTCTCAGAAAGGCAAACAATTTTTGTCTGTGCAAAGTAATAAACCTGCAGGGGTGAGGCTGCATAAGGAACGGTAAAGCCAATCACAGCACAGTAGGGCAGGACAACTCAGATCTGTTAGGACCTGGTGGACTTCTCTTGCTTCTTCACTTCTATGACTAAACCTAAGTCATAGAAGTGCTATCCCCCTGATTATAAAATACTCAGCAACAAGACAGACATTGTCAATAGGTTTGAACTTGCTCCATGGGATCCACTAAGAAACACCTAAAGATTTGAAAACTGAAATCTGATGAAAAACCATGCAACAACATAGCTTCAGGCAGGACCAATACTTACGGAGTATAATCCTTAAAAATTTAAATTAATTATTCAACAATGATGGATCTCCTTTAGTTCATCTACATCTCATCCCTATGTACCCCTCCATGGGGTGTGCTGGGAGTAATCTGCTGTGGGAAGCACAGTTTAAAAACCATATGGAGGAAAGCAGAGCCACAGCCTGGGAATGGTAGGCACAGCAAGCCAAATGAATATCTTTTAAAATACACACATGTTTGGCAATCAGATTGCACATTAACATTTTCAGGTGCAATTTCTTTTGTTTTGCAAATACCTTGGTAACTAGAGTAAAACCTCATGAGCATCTCAGCTCAGGAAGCAGAGATGTGAGAACTGAGCTAATCCTCTAGTAACGTGCTCAGAGGCATGGAGGACTCAGCAAAAAGGGGAACCTTTGACTGTTGCTCTCCATCACTTTAATTGCACCAACCTAAATTGAGGTTCACCACTTCTCTGCTGTCTTTTGCACAGCTACAGACCATCAGTGTCTGACAACAGCCACAAAGTCAAGCAGGTCAAAGCCTAGCTTACATGAAACCAATCAGGATTTACAAAATAGAAATTAAACTCTCACTCCTCAAAGGGTTGATCTAACAGATATACTTAATTTGTAAATATATAAAGCCATGTATCTAGTCAAGAGGATGACGCTTCTTGCAAAACATATCTGTAACAACTGCTTTGCTTTAGCTTGATAAGCTGTGCTTTCATGCAGGAATTTAGTTGTCAGAGCACTTACCGTGTGGGAAACCCAAGTCGTTTTCTTTCATATCTGCCACCACCCATGGGAATGATCTAACTACCAGACTGCTCAAAAGGCACTCTTCAGCCTTTCAGTTGAATCACTGCTGTGTTTTCCTGTAAAATAGAAGTCTCACTGATACAGAAAAAAAAATTTTAAAAAAAGGCATGCAAGAGACAATGCTTCTAAAGTCTAGTAGTTCTGTCGCTTACTAAGAAAAGGACAGTCTCGGTTCTAATTCCAAGACTGTGCTTGTAATCCCCATCATTGCATGAAACATATTAACACTACCTCATACCTTCCTACATTTTTCCTTCAAAAGAAAAAAATGTTTTCTGTTCAGTTATTTAAAAGAAAAGGTATTTTCAGAAATACTCTCTGGATATGCACCCACACAAGTTACCTTCCTCCTGAGCAAGGTGTCTAAACCTCAGAAGGTGATTAGAACTGGACACAATCTCCTGTATTTTTGTCTTCTGCAACTTTTATTAACTATCTTGAAGCATCTCCTCACCCAACACTTCCCCCTTTTGAGATACCTTTACTGCATTCTTCCTCTAGGAGGCCAAAGCACTCAATATTTGGATTCTGGATTCCAGTTTGCAACCAGGTGCTCAAAGGTTAAAATCCTCACCTCTGCAGCAGATATCTGCCACATTTTGCACCCTCCAGAAAATAAAACATGCACATTTTTAGCAGCCAGGGTCTGGAAGCAAGCTCTCCTCTAGATTTCCATCTTCCATCTTTTTCTCCTGTCTGTTGTTCCCTATAGCTTCCCTCCTCTTCCAGTCAGACCTCCCAGTATTTTATCAGATGGGCAAGTAACAGTTGCTCATCATGGTAGCTGTGCTGATGAGACAGGATACTTATTTTATGACTGCTTCCATCATGTGAAGCCAGGATTTCCTGCCTTCTCTTGGTGGAAGAATTCATTGGGAGTCCACATTCTTGCCAGATACTGTTTTGGGTTTTTTTACCATGCATCCAGCAATTTAAAACTTCTAAACCATGAACTCTTGCCAAATGTAACTGAATTCACCAACAGATTCAGAAGGTTTTAGACAACAACACATAAATGTAGATATGGACAAAGATTTTGACTTTTAGAGAATCAAGTTTAATGAGGAGATGAGGCTGGGGTAGAGAAAGAGAGGAATACGAATTAAGCAAATAGCTGGACATTTCTAAAGATGAGATTCACCTACCATTTACACTGCAACCCTTCTGAGCACATGCTCAAGAAGCCACCAATTCAGCAGCCAGGTCTCTATTAGACAGAGACTGTCTGTGTGAGCAAACAGGGCTGGGGAGTGGGCCCAGGGCTGAGAAATCCTCCAGGATTCTCAAATCCCGCAGTGACCCCACTTTGGGCTGAGCACTCTGCAGGACAAGGCCGTGAGGACAAGTGCAAGCCTGAACAAGGAACACTTTCCCAGGGTACTTTGGATCCAGTCCCTCTCTTCAGCGAGGGTGACTTTGCTGTACTGATGCAAGCCAGAAAACAAATCCTGTAGAAGAAGTCAGAGAAACTGGGATGACATCATGTGTTAATGTTGGCTCAGCTCATTGTTCACGAAGGGTGGATGGATAAGTAGGGGGAGTGTAGCTCTGTCCACCACCAGAGCCCTTTGGCTCTTCCCACACAAGCAGCTCTGAGCCTGCATTGCTGTGAGGACAGACAGCATTCACAGTTCCAGGAATTCAGTGTTCCCAGATCCTGAACTGATGTGCTCACAATAAAATGTGCATTCAAAATAACCCTCTTAGACAATCTAATGTTTTTCCATAATACAGGGACTGCTAAATCCTCTTTTCTTTTTCAATCCTTCTAGGAAAAACTGAGATTCAAAAACTTGAAAACAACATTTACAGACCCCATAAACAGCATTTTCTGTTACTCATAGGGATTAAATCAGTGCTCAGCGACTTCAGTCACAAACTGGAAGACAGGAGTAGCAACAGGAATTAATCAGAGATCCTTAGCCCTGGACTTGAACCTTTTTTTCCCCATATTTGCACTGTTGGCAAAATATAGATTCAGAAACACAAGTGCACACAAAAATTTCCATAAATATCAGTACACATAAATAGATACCCATTAATACATTTACACAATAGGTGTACTTGTATCTACCCAATTTCTTAAGCATATGCTGAGTATAAATAGCTAATTACATACAAGTATTTCTATAAGTTTGTTTAGACATTTACTCATACACACATACACAGTACAGATAAGTTACATTAAATACTGGTTGGGGAGCAGTTCATGACATACATCCTGAAATATTTTGGCGAAAGTACTCTGAAGGCAGGAACTGGAAAAGTGATCTGCTAGAAAAGTGCCCACAAGTGCTGGCCTGATCTTGTGTTTCCCTGTGTAGCCTGTATCACACACATGTATGTACACATACAAAAACTCCCACAAAAGTCAATATGAGCTTTGATGCCATAGCAGCCCTTTAAAGGATTTCAGCAAAAATAGAGCAGGTTTTGGGTAATTTGGTGAGTGACAGAATAACTACTCTAGCTAACATGAAGAATTCTGTTTTAATTCTTCTTGGAATTTTTATAAATAAAAACTTTCCCAGACTAAAAAGTAGAACATGGAGTCAGGTAACCACATTCTCCAGCCCTCAGTCACATATTCAGAAATGAAAAGACTTGAAAAGAATGCACGTTATTTCAAGACTTTCCTGCTTTGTTTGACAGTATCCATTTTTTAAAGCTGACTTTTTCTTTATGCTTCTATTTCCAGATTGGCTGGAAATAGTCTCCCAGATACTATTTCCAATATAATTCATGTTTTATAGAAATTAATTCAGGAGCATATGGGTTTTCTGGAAGTTCCTATCTCTTAAACACTATCTACCCTGCTACCAGGTTAGCATTGGAAATACTTCCCTTTCCTTTGGTCACACACAATTTTGTATCCTGTAGCACACTTGCTTCAGGGACACTGAAACCAATTCCCTTCCCTTCAGGTAAAAGTCTAGCTTAAAAATTTGGGTCCACTGCTATAAGGTCTGTTCTCCTCTCTTCATATACCCTGGACTCCAACTGTCATACTCACAGCAGTGTTGGTATTTAAAGCCTTAACATTAATGCCAGTGATAGTATTAACCATTAATATTAAGATTAATACCTCTGTTTTTATTCTTACTGAGCCTACCATGCTGCTATTTTATGAGCTGGATTTTTAATTTTCCATTATATACAATTCTACTGACTATTAGTCTAAAAGGCAATACCGTTCCAAATGTCCTCTTGTTTAATTATCATTGACTGATAACAAAAGAGAACCTTCTTACAACGACATTTTCAATGCAGACCAGACACTTTATCAATAAACTCTTCAGTCACTGGTGATGGTTTCTGTAAGACAGATAAAACTTCCTTTTTTCTCAAAGTCTATGTTTGCTAACTTTTGAAATATGTCCTTACTGCTCCTTTTCAGTCCCTACAACAAGGCAATAAGCTAATTAGTAAAATTTCTCAGGATATTAGGCAGTTAAAAAGCATGGCAGTGTGATCATGCATGTGCAATGTATGGAAAAATAAATGGTGTTATATTTCTCTTAAAATTAAATAAGTAAAGGACATAGAACCTCACTACTATTTTGAAATAAACCTGAGGATAGCTGAATCCATAGAATTTTGTTTTCTGACAAGCAGAGCACTTTTATTTGAGACTTTTAATCAGAAATTTGTAAAGCTGGGGAGAAAGCAGCTGGGCATTTCAGAAAGGGAAGGAGAAGGCTCATAAATTAACCAGTTGGCACAATCCTAACTATAGTATCACGAACAGTGCTGTTACAATATTATTGCTGTAGGTTAATGTGATCCTTTATACAGCCTTTTTTTCCTCCACAGTGGCCCATTTTCAAGAAGTAAAATGGTTTCATTTGAATTGCAAATCTCAACACATATATAGTTTGATTCTTTTGGAGCAGGATGAGTGACAGTGGTATATTGGAGTTAACAAACCTTGCCCACTTTTAAATACATTTCTGGTATTGAAAGCTAACAGAGCTGAAATCTGAATGGGTAAAGGCTCTGCTCTGGCATTCATTCCTTTATTGGAGACTTGAAAGGACCGTATGGAGGAAACCTGATAGAAATTTCATGTTGCTGCTAAATAGAACTCAGTCCAAGGTAGAAAAATAAAAGGTTAGGTCTGTCGTCTTTTATAACATTTCGTTCCTGGGGGCCACTGCTTTCAAAACTGAAACTAGGGGCTGTGCAGCCCCTTTGATTCAACTGGTCCCTCAGCTTAATGGACTACAGGCCTTGCAAAATTGCTGAATCTAGCCTTTTGAAAGATTCTGTGCTTCCTGTACAGAAATCCATTAGCACGTGTGGCAGCAATAGAAGATTAAAAAAAAAAAAAAAAAAAAAAAAAAAAAGAAGCTTCAGGAACTGTGCAGTGGGAAGTAGATAATAATCTCCTTCCAACAGTCCTGCACACTTGGGAAGCTGTTTTTAGGTCCAGTACGGAAGCTTAGCCTGCACATTGCCATTAGCAACAACCAAAGGCATACCATAGACATGCAGGCACAGAGCAGCCAAACAACACAAATCTGACAAAGCCATGTCAGACAGAATTCACTTGCTAATCTTAACTTGTTTTTTAAAGAAAATGCTGGACCCCAAAGGGATATACAAGCATATTTTTATAGGAGGGAGCAATCAAATTTATAGCAGGAGAAATAGGACCCAGACAAAACTGTGGCTTAGATGCTCTATCAGAAATACCTGTCCAAGCAGGAATTAAAGGTAGAATTGTTGAGTATCACCTTCCATGTGCTTCCAAAACTTAGGAAAAAAAATAACAGTAAGATGATTGTACAAAAAATACAAATATTCTTCTTGTAACCATGCACCCATCTGTTTAAAGCATCGAGAAGCAGAGCACTCCACACCACAGGCACAGATTCTAACGCAATGTGTCCCAACAAAGACATTTCATGTTTTCATAGTTAATCTTCCATTCAGCCATTGTACTTTGATGTGCTCTGAAAGCAGAAGAAATTTACTCATCTGTCTTTCAGGCTGCAGCAGCTGCGGCACTACAGAGCAGCACAAAGAGACTGCTCTGAGGCCAGGGGATGGCAGAGACCTGCCTCCATTTGAGGCTAATAACTCATTCTGCCATTTAGAGCTCCAGTGTTCAACAAACTACAGATTTACACTCAAAAATGGAAGTTATTCGAGTGAGAGACCTATAAAAAGAACGAGTTGCATACAGGAGCAGACACTAATTTAAATATACCTCAACATCAGCTCAGTTGAAGAATGTCTGATCCCATGATATTCTGACACTCATTTCAATAGCTTTCAAAGTCTTGATCCTAAACAAAAAAATCTTTTCTACTCTCTCCTATTTTTGTAAGATTAACACCTGTTAAATTCTTTGCAATTTACCCCTCACCATGCAGATGATCTTAAATGCTGGCTGCAAACATCGAAATTAACATTTTTAATGCTCTGGTATCCCGCCAAAATAAGCCAGAAGACATCCCTAATTACATAAATATGCTATTATCTGGACCATCCTGCATTTATTCTAGCAGTTACTGTAATAATCATTAACTTGAATACCAAGAAAGCATCAATTTTAGATGCTTCAGAACTAAATTTCCAACATAAGGTTAATATACACAGTCATGGGGTGGACATTCATGCTTTCTTTACTAGTGCCTTTCTAGCCTGAAATAGAGCAGTGGCTTTGATTCCTTCATCAACCTTACACTCAGACAGAAAGCCAAGAAAAATGTGCCTAGGTTGCTACTGCAAATGCTGCATGGACAATGCTTTTTCACACATCCTTCTTATGAGCATTGTCTTCATTTTTGTATTTCAGGGGTTTCCAAGAGATGAATGACAGATGTAGCAAGTAGTTTTAGCTGCCAAAACAAACACTGGTCACTTCACTCATTGTCCAAAGCCTTTGACTAAACAGATTCAGGATGTGAAGGTTGCAAGGAGAAATTCCACGCTACAAAATAAATTGTGAGTTTTGCAACACCTGAAAAAAAGACAGTCTGAATGTGAAAATCACTTTTAAAAAACTGATTTTAAATCTCTCTCTTTGGCAGCACAGACTGCAGAAGTTAGAGACAGAAAAGACCTTACAAGAAATCCATATGTTTACTCATGAAGATCATTCCTTCCAATACAGTTACCTCTAATATACTGTTGTTTCAAATCTATGTTTATGAAAAATTTTGGATGATCCTCATAGAAAGATCTGTAACCAATATATTGGATCACACTTTTCCTCAGAGTTTCCCTGACCTTTCCCAATTTCATTATTCAATTTTTTTTATGAATATCCCAAGCACAACTGATTTCATTTTACTAGTTACTATTTAAGATTGAACACAAGACACAGTTAAGCAAACAAGTTTTATGGGTCCACCTGTACATAGCTAGTATTTATTAATTTATACATTTAAAAAATAAATAAGTATTCATTTTGCATCAGAGGTGATTGTGCATGGAGTTGGGATTTGATGGTCAAATTCAAGGACCAGGAAAAAGAGTGAAAGCAGCTGACAATGGAAAAATAATTTATTTCCCTATATTCATTTATTTTCCTACTTAGGACATGTTTAAAGGAGAAAATACCATCTTCCAACTGATCTGGGTACTTTTCACTTGTGGTGCTCTTTGCCTCCTAAACAGAAAAGTTCTTTGTCAGGTAACACCAAAAAAAAGGAGCCATTTTTCACAGTTTATCAACCAAGGTTTTATTCAATCTTATGAAAATTCAGGCTGTCCCTTAAGGATTGAAGAATACCAATAGTGGTAGGGTAGTAACAGAACCAGCCAATATAATGGAAGAATTTTCAATGAGGTTTCCACACAGGAAGGGTTTCTAAACAATAAGCAAAACAACCAGCTCATTACCTGCATTTGTCTTATTACCAGCCAACAAAATGGCCAGTGAAATGTGAAAAACTCAGGTTTTGAAGGCATGTTGTAAACATTGCTTCCATCATTCAAGCCAGAAGCCTAGAAGCCTTTTTTCGGTGATGTTTTATAAAATAAAAAAAAAAATAAAAGAGGGAAATCAGAGATTGTTAAGAGGACTGCTTCAAAGCAGGCCTCTTATTTTGGCTCCTCTCTAATTCCTAGGCTGACAAGTGAATCTGGTGAATTAATGTTGGAGATTTGAACAATAAACACTGTGGGCCTTTTCTATTGCTTCAGTGATGCAAAGCCTAATTAGATGGTTAACTAGGCATATGGCTACTTTGCATCATTGTAGAAGCAGAAAGCATCTCATGTGAACACTGCTTGTAGAAATTTAAAAGCACTACAATTGTTGGAACTTAATCTTCCTAGATGCCAATAACAAATGGTTGGGGTTGTAGAAACATGGAGCACACTACAGGTTTTTCTTTATTTCTTGTAAATATCAACAGTATGAGCAGAAAACTGAATATATACAATGATTATTTTTTATTGCAGACTCATAAATAAGTCAGACTCAAGCAACAGAAATATACTGAGTGAAAACCAACTATTTTAGATTCGTACTTGGCTTAGTTAATAACTAAGTTAACTATCACGTTTTGAAAGCAAATTCCAACTTTTTTAAAGTTGGTGGTAATCATTGTAAATAATGCTGCAATCCATCAAATGTTAAAACAAATGAACAAAGACTGAAAGTTTGAGAACAAAATTTTTAGGGTTGAACAATGTTCATCTGTCCTTTGAAAAACAATATTCGTTTTTCAGTACTGAAATTTCCGTAAACTAATCACCAAGAGAGTAACAAACCAGAGTGGTTCTTTCAGAAATTACAGCTGATCCTTTTTATCATTTGAAGCTGTAATCTAAAGGATCAGGATCTCCTCTAATGCCTTCATTATTTAAATTTATTCATCAAATAGGTTTTTAAGAAGTTACTCAGTTTACTGGCAATTTATAATCAAATCTTAGTGAACATTAAATATACAGAACTCAAGCCCTTTTTGAATGATGAATTTATATGCTTTGCTTCTGCTTTTTTTTTGTCTGAAGAAAGATTATATTTAAAATTGCATTTCCCATTCTGATTCCCTTGATTACAAACTTGAAACCCACATTTCTTGCTAATTTGTGCAGCTTCTTTTCAATCTGCCTTATCAGTGAATGTTCCAGCACTCATGTTTGTTTGCTAAGAAAGTCACAGGAATTAAAATCAAAGAAGGATCCTGGAATTTGAATGCCTATGTATCAGGAGTTCTCCTATCACAAGGAGTATTTTTAACAATTTGGAAACCACACGTCTATCCAGAGAGCTGGAAAGACACACTAACACAGCTAACTGTTGGTTCATGAGGAAGGGCCTCATGGATTCCACATTTTTAACATGCACTCTAAAATTCCATCCAACTTATCTCTCTTTCTTATTAGCTTTTACTATATTAATAAGGAAAATCAGGCTGGTGTCATTTAGCTACCTATATGACTGCTTCCAGTGGAATTTTCTACATGCATAAGAATGTAATGCGAATAAGTGACACAGGCTTCCCACAGTGCTTGTTTCTGCCAAATCAGCATGATTACACAACTTGAACTACCCATGATCTCACTCATGACAAGGAAGAGGCTGGCTGTGAAGTCTCACACAGTATTCCAGTGTCATAGCTGAGTATTTTGGGCAATTTGCTATATTTAACTTACCGTGGCACAAAACCACTTTTCAGAACTGATGCATATCCCAAAGCAGAGCAGGAGGTTGACATACATACAGTGCCCCAAGTTTTTACATTCCAAATGGATTTTGTTCATCCCAGTACACATTTTTCCTAAATTTGAGTTGTTTTTATAAGGCATGGAATAGTTTTATAGTTTTAGTTTTCTCAGACAGAGAAGCAGAAGTCCATCCCTGCAGCAGAAAAGAGCAGGAAGAGGTCAAGATGAGAACAAAACCAAAAGCCACAGGAGCAATTCTCCAAGGAACAACACAGCCAAACAATTACAGGAGCCATAAGAAGAAATTCACACTATGTCACAGAAAGCACAGCCTGCTCTGTTCTTTGTCAGCTCTCACTCCCAGGACAGAGAGGCCATGGCCACCCCCTCAGGACCCGTCCCTTTCCACTCCAGCTCTGCTACCACTGGTAGCCCAGCTGCAACCAGCGACTATTGCCTGGCATAAGGGGTGACGTGCAGGCCACAGATTCACTCAGGCTGGGCAAGTAAGCACAGACCCAGCCACAATTCTCTTTGGCAACTTCACAAATATGAGCTGAACCAACATAATGGCCTTAGAGCTGAAAAACTATGAATTAAAAGCCTAAACTCTTCCGTTTCCACATTTCTAAAATGAAATATTAATTTATATCCAATACTTCTTTCAAAAATGTGGCCAAGCACACATTTTATGTAAGAAACTCTCCAAGCCAAAACAATCATCTTAAAACAACTATTTATTTCATTTCAAACTATGTATCTTTTTTCTCTTTCCAGGGGAAAAAAATTATTAACTTATTTTTTTCATCTAGTCATAAAATTGGGGAAGGCAAAAAAAAATCCTTACATTGCTAAAAACCTAATAAAAGGCATACACTGGCTTCTTGCAGATATGCACTAGCCCTTTGAATTTCCAACTGGACTGCTTGGTCCTGGAAATCCTTCCTGCAATAATGGACTCAGTGTATTTAAATACTGAAGCAATGGAAGAGCAAAATGGGAAGTGAGCAATACACATAGCAGTGGGATCCGGATTTCTCCCCATATCCATTGCAGTTCAGCCTCACTTTTCTCCATTGCAGCTCATCCAAGACCTGCAGAGAACTAACTTTTGACAGATGGTGTCAGAAGGCAAAATTCTACGTTTAGGACACTGGAAAAATTATCAAAAACGTGTTCTCACATTTAAAAACCTCTAACTCCAGGGTACTACCGTGCGCCAAAAACAATACAAAGCTTTAAAAAACCAAGGCATGAAAAAATGCTTTCTGTTTGCCAACGCTATCTCACTATATTTCTTATTTAACATGTTGGGGCACATGAAAAATAAAAACTCTTTGAAGCCATGAATGAATCCTACAGGTTCAAATATATCTAATTTGTGTACATACATACATAATCACCTGTATCTTTACTCAGAAAACATTCTTCATATTTTTCCTGTTTTTAACAAATTTTCATTTTCCTAGATTTATGCATGTGGCACTATCATGCTCTCCTCAGGTTCTTGAGTGGACTGAACTGCTCGAAAACCTCCTAGAAAAATATTTGCAAGGATTGAGTAATAACCTCAGGAAGCTGGACTGACACACTTGGAATGCAAAGATCAAGGGTTTTTTGCACTATTTTTATTATAAACAAAGAACACACTACAATTGCACTGGCATCACTGGGGGAGGTAGAGGGAAGAGATGAGGAACAGTAGGAAAGCTGGAAAAAAATACAGATAATTATTTGAAAGCCCTGAGTATATTCCTCCTTTATTCCTCACATCATTATGGCAATGAAAATACTGCAGGCTTTTTCACAAGAGCTTCATTTCTGTCTAAAAGAAGTCATAACATTACAAATTTTGGAGGCTGTTTAAAACATCTTTATGTGAAGTCAGATGTGAATCACTAAACATTTCCCTGTTAAAAAAATAAAATAAAACAACAATCAAATACCAAAATACAAAGAAAAACAAAATTAAGAGGAAGAAATAAAATGAGCTCAGTTTTCTGACCATGTAAGTCATCAGGAATTGTTTCGTCTTAAACACTAAATGCCCCAGCCATTGCTAGCATGTAGAGATAAGACATTTCCACCTCCACATGACAGCTCATACAAACTGTTTCTTGTTTATATCCCTATTAGGAGTTCACAGCAGTCACTGGGATTATTTTGCTTGATTTGATTCCTTCCCTGCTCTCTATGGTTCATTTACCAAGCCCTGTGCAGGGCTATTCATGTCCCTTGGGAAGACCCAAAGTTAGCATCTGTGCTGATGAAAGCCGCAGCCAGATAACGCTCAGCGGAGCCCTGGCCACCACAGCGCTGGCTCTTCCACCAGCGCCAGTCACCTTCTCAGGCAAAGGGTTGGAACAACTCCCCACGCTGCTCCCATGTCACTGCTTTTCCCACCTCTCTCAGCCTACCAAAGACAAAACAGGCTACAGTGACAACTAAGGTGACTAGTTGTGACTGTTGTGGTGTCTGTGGCTGTTGAATCCCAGATTTCCTGGTACAGCCTTTCCATTGCAAATAAAAGTGAGAGTGCCTGAAGTACATCTGGTTAAAACCAAAATATGTTCCCAGCAATTATGTGAAACACCTCTTTTCTCATGGACATCAACATGCACAAAACAGGTATGACTGCTGGTGATGAGCCACTGCTTTTGCTGGTATTCTCTTATTGCTCAATCAAAAGCTAGAGGATCCCATTGTATTTCAGAAGAAATGCATAAAAGCAGTTTCTTCTACGATATAACTATTGTTAAAAGCTCAGCTCCAGATAATGTTCTCTGCTAGCTAAAAAATCCAATTTTCACATTAGTTTCTGTAAATTACTTTTGGTGAATTATTGCCAGCCTACTGTCCAACCATACACTTACTTGTACAGGGTAAAATGTAATTAATACATGAAGGAGCTACCCATTTCTGCTCTAAAACCTGATGTATCAGAAAAAGCCTTAAAAACAAACAAACAGAAAAGAAAAAGAAAACTTTTTCAGAGTTACAGAAAAAATGCTTTTTTTCCTTGTGGAGAACACCATCAACACCACTGAAGAATGACAGCAGAATTAAAGTAGAATTTATTTTGGCATGTGCCCACAGTTTGCAAAACTATTAAGGAGAGTTAGGAAAAGAATAGTTTGACAACATTAAAAAAAAAAGAAAAAGACAAAAGATAACCCACACAACAAGGTTGTCTTGCACCCCTTTCAGGTTGCGGGCCGCACCATGTTTGGACAATAATATAAGAGACCATAACAGGTAGTGGTAACAATTTACTATAATGATAAGATAAAGCAGATACCAAATCAAAACACTTAGCTGTGCTGCTGTGCTTGAAAATTTACAAATATTTTACTAGTTGCAAAACCTGTTGCTTACTGTAACCAAAACACAACAGAAATTGTGGGGGGGGAGGGTATTTATTTCAGTGCAACTTTTTTATTGAAGTTACAGAACAGACTAATTTTTCCAGTTAACTATTAAAGGAAGGAAAATATTATAGCAGGCACTGATTTTTATTTTTTTTAAGTATTCCCCACGTCATAGTAACACTGCATTCTTTTTGTTTAATATTCCAACTTGTAGCTGTTCTAACTGATATACAAGTCTCCTGAGTGAGTGTTAAAACACTTCAATATTACTGTCTTAACTTCGTCTGTAAAATATGAAACAAACTGGAATTGTAACACTGAACACTAAGCAACCTTCCAGAACATTCCAGCCTTTAACCTCCATGCCAATCAGAGCTCTGTACTCATATCACACACTGAAATAGATAATACATGCCATACTTGTGAAAGAAATTGAGGACCTGCAACTACAACTAATAAAATATTCTTTCACATTTTTTGGAAGTGATCAAAAAGCAGAGACTTCTAGAGCATTGTTCAACAACAAATGGTAGAAAGAGATATCTGAACTTGGTGTGATTCATTTGCACATGTGACCTGGGAAAGAAATCAAATAAGTATTCTGGAAGGAAATCAAAGACAGAGTCGGTCTGAAAAAATTTAAAATAAGAGCTGGAAACAATAAATGATACTTAATCTAGAGTATGGCAAGTAAATACAGTAGTAGAGAACCCAGAAGCATTTTCTCAAAGGCAGATGTGCAGATAGAGGCAGTAATATTTAAAATGGACCGTAGCTGAGACAACTGACGTCTCTATACACAATACAGATGTTATATACATGCAGCTATAGCCAAGTCCCAGATGGTCACTCATGATATCTCTGAGTGTTGACCTAAAAATCACTGAACAAGGAAGTTGTAGGAGTTGTTGGGGTTTTTTTTTGCTAAGCCCTTCATCACTCTTATTTGTTCCAGGATGCTTTAGTAGTGAAAAACCAACATTGTTACAGAGAATCAACCAAAACAATTGACTTCATCAAGAGGCTGGTGTACAAAGACCAACCTACAAATGCAGGAGTGCAAACACATCAGTAGGGAGGGACTGAAATGTTTGGTTCTCCTCTTTACTCACTCCCATCTCATCTAAGTTCAACAGCAAAAGAAAAGCGATTATTGCATAATTTCGGAAACTATAGAACACCTCTTAACCAAGAATCCAAAAGCAGTTTTGGGGAATACAGTGCTGAGAAGTACCTCTCAGGGGATTTCTCCTAGCTGCAGCCTAGGAAGGAAACTAGAGAGATGCCTGAAGCAGACTGGGGGATTAAACATTGTCACACGTTATTTCACTCATTTATATTTCACTGTCAGCAGAATTTAGCACAGAACTCCATTTGCTCCTCCTCCCCTTTGTCTAGTCTTCAATATTTTGATCTGCTGCAGACATTTCTTACAATCACATAGTTAGTTTCATTTTATACTTGGTATTTTCTCCCATCCTTACACATCAATGTATATTCTTAAAGGAAAAACAGCAATCTACTCTAAATTATGGCAATGCTGAACTTAGTATGGGACTTACTACAGGCCTGGGAACCGCAGCTTTGTAAATTCAGGCAGCAACAGCACAAGTTCTGTTGAAAATAGGTCTCTTCTGGCTGAAAATAATGAGCACTGAATTTTAAGATTTTAACTAAATGTGTTTGTTACTCCTGAAAAGAAAATTGGCTTTGTATTTTGTTTTAAATCAAGAAGGGAATTAAACAATTAAAGGAATTAAATAAAGCAAGGGGGATAGAAAACACTATGCCAGGGAAAAAAATGAAAAGATGATGAAAATTAACAAAAATAAAAATTCAAATCAAACACAAGATATTCTACTGGTTTCATTTCTGCAAAAGAACAGTCTAGGGTATTCAGTTAAACTACAGAGACATTCAGGGTATTTCATAGGGCTGCAATCTGATGTCAAACTTCACCGGTTATGTAAGCACCAGCATCTGCCTCATTATGTAACCCCGCTGTGCTCTGATTTGTAGATCACATCTTTATGAATTACTTCTAGGTAGTCTCCACTGGGTGCACTCCATCACAGTTTTGCTTTTGAACCTCTCTTTCCCATTCTGGGAGAACAGAAAGCTTGCTTCCCTCAGGCGAGATGTCTCCAGGAGACTTGAAAAAACCTCTGGAGGTTCAGTCATGGCCTTGCAACTCTTCCAAGCGTAGGACCTTATGCAGCGTGGTTTTGACTCCGATTTTGGCTCTTTGCAGAAACTGTGTTATCACAGCTAGAATATGGCACTAGAAGGTCCAAATTCTATTTTTATTTCTAAAAGTGATTTTTAATAACTCCTCAGGAAAAGTGAGAGCCATTTTTAAAAAATATTATCTCTAATATCATCTATATATGCATACATGAAGCCAGACTTTTTGAAGCAAACGGAACAAATTTAGATGCTGAAGTAAAGGTCAGATTTCCAGAAATGATCTGCAGCTGGAAACTCTCACCAGCCTCAACACACTAAGCTCTTGGAAACCCAGCAATGTATATAGGCACATAAACAAGAGCTGAGTTGTTCTGAAAATCTGGTCCCAATTGTGAATACTAACATCTCCTGAATATCCACTCAGTGGGTTCTGAAAAGCTGACTTACCTACAGCTCCCACTGACTGTGAATCCCTATCATTGAAAACTAGAGCCACAGCTGCCTGAGTGGAGACTGCTGTGGTTTCAAATGTAAAAATACACTTCTGCATTTTTGATTTGAAAATATTCATCTTTGGTCCAGACACACATGATTTAATTTGTTAGTGTTTTTCAAGGACCCAGTGCAGAAAGGTAGAAATTACAAGGAAGTCCTAAAACTTATTAATGACACCCTCTAAAAATGAGCCAAACTTTCAGGACTCCTGAAGCATCCATTTAAGTTAAACAGTTTTGTCAGTGAAAATTCCATTATATTCTAGGAAAATAGGGGAAGAGGAGAGCTTTCTGCTGGGAAGTTTCAGCTGGGTATGATTATGACTCCTTTTATACACATCATAAGTATTTCACGACTTTGAAACCATCAATTTTTCCAATTAAGATGTCAATGAAAACAAAAACTAAGCAATGGATCACACAGGGCCGATCTTAAAAAAATCAACATCAGCCTCAATTCTGTGTTGACACTTTATAGCTTATTTTCCAAATTTTCTCTTTATTTCACATCCTCACAGGATTAACATTTTCTTCAATTGCCACTGCAACTTAATGATGTTAGCACAAAACAAGGATTTTTCTCATCACTTACATATCATGTGGTTGTCCTCAATTTACCTTGTGCTAAAATAACCCCAACACTGACAAAGATGTTTCCCATCCATGCTCCTACTTCCATACTCCAGTGCTGCAGTGACTTCTGGGATAGTTTTACGTACTGGATTTTGAAAACTCAGTAGTGATACTACTTGAAGGATATCACTTTACTTTTTAAATGTAATAAAAAGTAAGAGCCCTACAGTTTCCCATCAGAATGCGCTACTTCAATATCCTCATAGAGCTTTGCAACCAAAATTATGGGGTTTTTTCCTCAGGAGAGGAAAGAGAATAGAACTTAAAATGCAACAATAAAAAGCTAACATAATAATGAATCTTAACTTTTTTTTTTTTCATTAAAGCAATGCAAAAGACTGAACAATAGCTGATGAAACTGCCTCTAAAACAACCTCCTTGCACGATATAAGTATTACACCATCTGTAAATTGAACTGCATAATTTCTAATGCATTAGGATACAGGGATCAGAAGACAGACATTAGAATATTTTCTCACAATACTTTTGAAGAAGAAAGAATTAAAAGGAAAAAAAAAATTAAATGAGCCCCTGACAACTATCAATATTTCAAACTACAAATTAAGTTCCCTATAATTAATTTTAGTTTGCACTTCAAAAAAAAGATTAAGAGATTTTAAAGAGTGTCTTGATATTTCTGAATATATCCACAACCTGGACTATAAATACCAAAACTGCTGAAATAAACCCATTTTATATACTCAAGTAATTTTTTATTTGCATATAGATGCTAAATTTTAGCCTAAGTAATCAACTGTGATTTTCATCCAGCATACACAGACTTTTCCCTTTATGATGGCAGGCAGCTTTTCTTGGGGACAGTACTGGAGTTCTGGGGTTTTTTTTGGAGGGAGAGGGATTGCTGATTTCAGGGATACTAAAGGAAAAGTGTATTTCCATAAGGATGTCAGCATTTTAACCCAGTCTCTCATTGCAAAATGGATATTCCTGGGACTGATAAAGACACAGATTTGACAGATTTTAGAACATCAAAGGACCATGCTGATAAATATTTTGGAGAGCAGCAGAGAAGGCACAACCTAAAGAGAAGGGTGCCTCCCTGTGGCAAACGAACACAGGAGAGGCCAGGCAAACTACTGAGCCTTAGCTCCAGTTTCTTTTTCCATCAGCCACAGCCTTGTTCTGTAGACAAAGGGATTATGAAACCTTTGCCCTCCATTTCCAGAACTGTTTGAAAGCATAACTGAATAGTTCTAGTACCATCACATGGACTCAAGCATCCATAGCATCAAAGGTTCTTTTGAGCATGCTCTCTTCTTTATGCTGTGGCAGAAAATCACCAGGGCAAAACCACACACACAGATAGAGGAAAAAATAAACCTACAAAACATCGACACAGGCAAAAAGCTTCACAATTATTCCTAACTCTGGGACTTTAAAGTTTAAAGCTTATGCTGTGTTTTGATTTTTAATTGAAACAAACTGAATTACACCAAGCTTCACTCTTGGCATCATCCTGATATAGATACAGGCACATTTTTACGAATTCAGAGAATCAAACTATTTTTTTGCTGAGCACCAGTTAACATCTAATCTTTCTTGATGCTCCCTTTCCATTCTCTACTTCTAGTTCTTCCAAATCAGTTCCTTCTTTCCTGCTCAGTTCTACTCTTGTAAGGTCTCCATAGCACCTTTACTACATGTTCCTTTTTCCTTACTTGTCCACATCTCCTGTAGCATGTTACTTTTAAAACTAACTCTAAAGTTATCGCAGCAATAGTTGGCCTTGTGCCATTATTAAGTTCAAACCTAATCTAGCCTGTCAGATCTCTCAAAATAACTATATTTTTATCTGAATGAAGACTGCATCAGCAACAATCTAGGTAATTACATTACCCAGATAGATATCATCCCATACAGGTTGTTGAAGCATTTTCAGATGTTTCACCTTATTTCAGAAACAAATATTTTTAAGAGAGACAAGTTACTTTAAATATTTTTTATTTGTTTGGTTTTGGTTTTTTTTTTTTTTTTTTTAGATCTCATTCTCTTTAGCTTGTTTTTCTTTCTTCACTGGTAGAGTGGAAAAACGACAGAAAGAAATGGAGGAACTAAAATCAGAAACCAACTACACCAAATGGTTTCTGGAAATTACAGTATTTTTGAACAAAACATATCCTTTTTGTTGGATTAATTATTATTCAGGTCACTTATTATTTTTACAGTAATTCACAATTTTACAATCATTCACAACTGTTCTAGCAAGTGCCTTTTCCCATGGGAGCATAGCACAGATTTACCCAAAAATTGCATCTCTGCTCTCAGTCAATGCTACAGCACCTAGTTGGATGGGCAAAGATAATACCCCCCCAGATTAGTCTCTATCTTCTGAAAATTCTATTCATTCAACAACTAATCCACACTCACATGCTCTTGTTCAGTGTGTGCAGCTCTTGCTCTCTCAGACTCTACCTGAAATATTTAGTGACCATTTTTTCAACACATTGATAAATAGACAAACCAAAGACAAGGAACTGGTAATTTGTTTTGCAATATAAATTAACCAAGAGCCAACTTTTCATTTCTAGACTTGCATTTCCCCTCTCAAGCTCTGTAGACTCTTATTAAACATCAGTGCATGCTGCAAATAAACCTTTTAGCACTGTTTTTTGGACCAAAGTTCGAGGTAAATCAGGTATTTATTTGAAAATCGAAAAAAAAAAAAAGGGAAATCATTTCTTCAACTTATCAAATCTAGAGGTCAATAACAGATAAGGTTTAAGTTCTCATATCCATGAATCCCTTATTTAGAAGAGAGTTGAGATTAAAATGCCTTAGCAAACCAGAATGAGAACCATGGAAGTTAAAGAAAGAAAAGATCTGCATTAAGCCATACAGTCTGCCCCTGCAGATGCAGGATTGTTCCCTACAGAGCATTTTTAATTAAAATGGAAAACTGCAGCTTTCCAATTTAGTCCAAAAGGGAAATGTTCAACAGCTCTTTAGGAGGATGATGAGCAGCATCAGTTTCCAACTCCACGTTGCAGAGAGGGTTAAAAATAAAAATAACTGCATGTCAGATGTTGTAGGAAAACACAAGAGCCCATCGAGTGACACAGCTGCTGTCGGGCAAGGAGAGAGGAATGTTGAGCCAGAAGACTGGATTTTATGCTGCTGGTGGCTAAATACGTGGTCCCGTGCTGAAACTCCTCCTGCTGCCTGTGCCACAGAAGGGAGGATGGGAATGTGGCTGCAGCTGGTTCAACCCAAGGTAGCTGGCACTCACCCACAGTGCCAGGATGAGTAAAACACAAAAAAGAGCAGACAGATGTGCTGAACACACACTGAGCCTGAGCATTTCCTTCATTCCCCTTCATGGGCAAAGTCTGCAGGGACGTGATCATAATATTTACTTCAGGAGAGTAATACAGACATAGCTTTAGATGTTAAATCAATTGTGTTTCAGTGCTGTGCCTCTAAACTTCATTAATTCCTGTTATTCTCAAGGCTTTAATTAGCCTTGAAGGAAGAAATAGTCATTTCTCCAAAGATTTCTTCATTCTGTGTGCTGTATGCAATGATAGGAAAAATCAAATCATTATATTCAATAGGAAGATATTATAAAAGAATATTATAATACATAGAGAAAAATTAGGAATAAATTCAGTGTATCCATCTTGTATCTGATGTGTCCATTGTGTAGATAGAGGTTGGCTTGTTTTTTCTCTTTATGATAATTCCCCATGTTCTTAATGAGAGATTGAAGCTCTGCTCTATTAAGTGCTTTTACAGACACAGAGAAGGATCTGGACTCCACTGCAAAACATCACAGTTCAATTAAAAACATTCCCAAAGCCCAGCAAATCTATGTCAAGGTTGAAATGTCATGGTGTACTGTGTGAAATGTCATGGTGTACTGTGTGAAACTTCCACATCATAAAAATAATTTTTTTTTCCTTTAGTCAAAATGAAAAATATCAGAATTTTAATTCACTTAAGGGTTAGTAAGTTGCTCTGCATCCAATTTAATTCATTGGAAAAAATCCTAAGCAGTACTGTTTCTTGAGTCACCTAAAATTAATGCACCTCTTTAGAAGACTCATTCAGTCACTTAAAAAGATTTCAAATTTTTATGACACAACAGCTCAGTGAAAATTATTTCAGTACTGAGATTCTACACATTTTACCTAGTAACTTCAGGAATCAATTATTTGAGCATGCTTAGCAAAGATATAAATAAACATATGTAGGCCAACCATGAAATGAACCCTTTGAACACGAACATGAACTCCATTCTTCATCTTCTATTTATGAAAAATCCATTTTAATGTTACTTACCCATCTTATTCAGGCTTCTTGCAAACTTTTCTTAAGTCTGTTCTTCCACCATGCCAATCTCTTGCCATCATTCTCTGCTTGTTTATCCTGCACATTCCTTTAATTCTATCAGATACTATTAAAGATTCAGTATATGATTTTAAATTGTATTTGATAACAAAAATCACACATCATTGAAATTCAAACATAAAACAAAAATAGTTTATCTGTATAAATTCAGGATATGTATATAAGACACCTCTGTAGGTACTTGTGCATGTATGATGATATCAGTTCTTCACTTTGGGTAAAATGGCCATCTGAAAGATCAAGATAAAACAAAAAAACAGCCATGTCTTAGAAAGGATAAAACTATCCTTTTGCAATCTAAGTGAAAAATTTGCATTCAAGAGATATAGGATCACTGCCTGGTTGCAGAGAACTTTTTCCTGCAGTAGCTTTTCCTGCATATTACCCTAAGAGGAAATAAGACTGAATGTTAAACAAATTACTCACTACAATAGTAAAATAAATTTTCAATATTTAATGAAAGCAATAAATAATAGATTGTAGTTGTCAACCTAAAACAATTTTAAAGGCAGAATACTTCTTATCCAAACATATTTAACTGAGCTAACAGGCTAAGTCAGGGTTTTTAGTTTTAAAATACACCAAAAAATCAGCAGATATCTCTTCCTCTGTTCTAGAGACTGCTGTAGGCAGATGCAACCTATCAAGGTTATCATTATATTCTGAATTAGTTTATTTGAAAATAATTTTGAAGTCAAGGTCTTGTGATACTTTATGACCTCCTTTACTCTTCCTCTGAAATATTCTTGGATGGACTTAAAAGAGAGCTGCACATATGGTCTACCGGATTAAACAAGGAGGTAGGAAGGTCAGATTATTACCAGAATAATTTATATTTCCTTTTGCATTGGCTGTGTATTACATGAGCTGTAAGCAAATGAGACTCCCCAAAATTTATAGCCAGCTACACTTTGGATTGAAAATCAGACTAGGAAAAAAGAGATTTTACATTAGCCAGAGAACAGAAATCATGACTAAAAACAGGAGATGAGCGGACGGCGATCAGAAAGATCTTACCATGCACCTGGAATGTAGCTCTTCCTGCAGCATATACTTCACCTATTGTACTTATTTAAGTTAGTATTTCAGATTTTGAAATTTGTAATCACTTTAGCAGGGAAAAGAGAACTTTTTTCTTTAGCCTCTCTCTTCACAGCAGTTAAGACAATCACTCAGAGGTCATTATACTATACTCCTGCAACTGACGGCAACACTCCACTAAAAGAAACTGCACTGTTCATTTGATGACAGCCTGATTCCTCTTTAAGAAATTTCTTGCTAAAATTTACTGGAAAGACCCTGTTATCCAGTATGGTCTGTGATATATCCACAAAACAGAATCATTTTGAAAGATG
Organism: Phainopepla nitens; assembly: GCA_013400175.1. Taxonomy (NCBI): domain Eukaryota; kingdom Metazoa; phylum Chordata; class Aves; order Passeriformes; family Bombycillidae; genus Phainopepla; species Phainopepla nitens. The sequence goes on from VXBQ01010227.1 coordinate 1,987,791, forward strand.
CATATTCTGCAATAATCCTAGCAAAGCTGATCTTTCAGAAACAATCTATGCAGAATAAGGACACCTTTTCAGAGAATTTTTAAACAAAACAAAACACACACACACATCCCAGAAAAAAAAAAAAAAAAAGAGGAACTTTCTATTCTGCATTCTCCAATCATCTCTAAGAAATGAGCACTAATAACTAGTTTCCTATAGGCAACTTGTTATGGAATTACCTACTAAAGGACTTCTTCCCCTTCATCTTGCAATACCCAGTTCTGCCTCGAGACAAGGCACCAGCTTCTGTGTTTCGAAAGATATTTAAAAGGTCATCCAAAGTAACCACCATGATAAATGCAAAGAAAATCAACTGAAATGGTTCAGGAAAGGGTTTCCTTTCCTTAGCCAAAAGAAAACTTCAGGAAGTGTTTTTGTCAATCCCAGTAAGACTTTGACAGTAACGCGTAACCTCAGTCCTTGACCCAGCAAGTCTGAGCTGCATTTAATTGGTCTGTCTGCAAAGCTATGAAAAATTTCTCTTTGTGTACTGTAAAATAAAATGTATATATTTCATACAGCTGGGAAACAATATCTACTATTCAGAGCTGCTGGCAGCACAACAGAGTGCTTTCCTTGTTAAACTCTCTGAAACCATCCCCTTTTTTCCAGCCCTGCTTTTAGGTGCACTCAAGAAGCCAAAAATATAAAAGTCAACAAGTGGAAAGCAAAATCACTGGAAAACTCAAAGGATATAAATCATCCTTAGGAGAAACACAGCATTTGGTGAAAATCATGAGAACCCTGCAGATTTGTTGGGTTGGTTTGTGGAGCTGAGGAAGGTCTTATCAGAAAAAAAAAAAACCAAAAAAACACTGAACAGCCACACTGAAACCAAATCCTCACCTCTGTCCTGTCCATCTCTTTTTTTTTTTTCACTCTACTTCTTGCTCTTCCTCAGTATCAAGCTTCTCCCTGTAAATCCTAAACTAGCAGCCATGCAGACTTTTATGACCTAAATCTCAGTATAACTGGCAACCCAGTTTATTTTTAAAACACTAAGCGTTTCAATACATGATCAAATAAACATTCAAAGAGGAGGAATTTAAAGCGGAAGAGACAGAAGCTTTCTAATCTCTAGTTCTCGTGTCTGTCAGTGTGAATTACCACGGCAGTTTTAACACACACTGAGCTTGTGGCCAATCTAGAGCTGGAAACAGGACAGGCTGAGGTGTATCAACGTTACAGCATGAGTCAGCCAACAAATCCATGCCAGGAGATTCCCTTGTGGAGAGGCAACACACTGGAGTAGCTACACCAGTCACATAAAGATGTAAACAAAGGTAGCAACAGGACTTATTTCACTGCTGAGGTGCAGCTACCCAAGGAGTTTTGCTGGCAACAAGACCTTAGTAAGGGGAGGGAGGATGTGGTCTTCTGAGTTTCCACTCAATATACCCAAAACTAGTAAAATTTATAGCACAGTCTGAGCCTGAGCTGTTTAAAAACATAATCACTGAAAAGTTTACAAAACACTGGTTAGAAGGAGAAAAAATGGTTATCTAAAGGATGTCAATATTGGTAAGAAATGTAGACTTTGCATTGATCCCATACTCATCCAACAATAAAATGTCTGTTATTAACATCACCATCTCATAGGACTGAACACAGTAACACCAGCTTCTTCTAAGCCTTCATTTGCAATCAAATGACAAAGAAACAGGTAAATTAGGTGTGTCCTGTAAAGAAAACACATGTGGAAGTGATGCACATCATGTGTAAATTAGATCTGTTTTTATTCTTCCAATTACCTTCAGATGCAGCGATAACTAACTAGAAAAAAGGTGTTCCTGCATGCAAGCACTGTCGAGATGCAAGATCATTTTGAATCTTTAAAGCAGCTCACAATTTTAAAGTTGCTGGCAGTAGAAAGGCAGAAAAAAAGACAAAAATGGGAGTATCTTACTGCTAAGGGACCTGGACAACATTCTGACATCTTATTGTTTTTAAAAGTCTCCTTATTGTTTTTAACTTAAGCACAGAGAAATAAAATGGTGACAGCAAGAATTGGTAATAATTAGGCCCATTTTTCTTTAATCCTGAGCAGAAAAAGAACATTTCCTTAAGTATTGTTTGGGTGGGCACTGAACAAGTGCTAAAACCACCCACTCCCATTTCTCCCTAGATGCTGTTTGGTGCTGCTCAGAGTTAAATGGTAAAGCACTAGCATTCATACCATTTTATGTCTTCAAGCATTGGTATGAATTGATTTTTTTCAGCCTTTTGTAGGTGTGTGATAGTTACACAATGCAGAAATACAGGCTGCTGAACACTAATTAAAAACAAACCCTTAAAATGCATATTCCATTTGCTTTAGAGCATCAATTATAAAACCAGATGTTAGAGCCAGATGTCAAAGAATTATTTTTCATAAGCCACAGCTCATAGCCATGTAGCCTCCATTTATCATCTCAGATGAGAACATTTAATTTGACAACACACATTTTGGTTAATAGCCAGTTTCAACATTAGCACTTGTTTTTGCAATTTTATGTAAAGGGATGCGATAAAACTGTCTATAATGAAAATTCTGTTATTTCAGTACCTCAGCATTTACAAATCACGTCTATCTGTGCACAAGCTGAAAATGTTTTACACACTTGTGAATGTCTGCAGTATGTCTCAGAGGCATAATTCTTTCCACATGCCAGCTTATTTAATATATATCTACAGACAGAGTTTGCTCCTAGAAGCTGCGCTCCTCTTTCAGGACATTTATCTTAAGAGAACAGAAAATAAAACATCTTTACTCCTGTGTTTCTTGAACATTACAAAACTCCACTGATTTCAGTGGATAATTTTAGTTAAAAAAATATTGCATTCTGTTACTTTTGGTACATGGTCTTAACAGAAATTTGGGCCTAGAACTCTCAGAGAAGCCTATATTTAGCAATACAATTCCTGTCATCTTGTGTATTTCTTGTATTTCTAGGTAAAATCTATGCTAGTTCTTCAGCTGCTGTCAGGCTGGCACTGATCCAGTGACTTCAGCATGGTACTTAAGACTCTTTTACATTTGACAGAAAAGAAAATCTATCTGTTCTGAAGCCAGAAATAGTAAGGAAGGGATAACTGACATACCTTACAAATCTGCCAATAGATATCAATCTGCCCTGATTTTAGCCCCAAAGGTGAACAGTCCCACTGCAAGGCTTCTACTGAATAAAACTGGGTAATCATATCAAATTATGTGATAAATTTGTGAAAAGAGTAAATTAATTTTCCTTCTGACTAAAACCAGGATCTGACTCTCCAGATAGTGAGAAGACACAAGCACACTGTCTCAGCTGTGGTATTTCAGGTTTGAATTATTTTGTCCAGACGACAAAACAGATTTTTTGGCTGCCGATCACACGTTTTCAAACCCAGATGTTAATTTTAGAATAAAATCCTCAAGAAGTAAAATCAAGATATTTAATGCAGCCTTATCAGAAAGAAATATTATATGTGCTGCCTATACTTGTGAAAAATTAGGGAATGGGCATTTTGATTGTTCCTGTTCATATATCAAAGAATGTAATGAAGTAATACATAAAGAGACTAAAGCAGAATACACAGCATCATCTATCAAGAAATTCCTATGAAAGGAAAATGTAGATGAATCATAACACACCTTTAATTCTTCAATGAGGGCATGGCCAGATCACAGACTCCAACTGCTAATAAGAAAAAAAAGTCTCTTAACTGCAGATTAATGTCAAAATCACAGCCAACATCCTTTCATGATGACATAGAAGAAACCATATAAGCCAGCTTTCCTTTCTATTAAGAAGGATTTCAAAATGTTTCTAAGAGGAAAAAAAAAGCACATCTGTATTGGTCTTACCAGCTACCAAGAAAGAAAGAAAAAATAAGTAAAAAATAAATGTGTCAATAAGAGTATCACGTCAGGTTGCCTGCTAGTTTCTTTAGTAAGCCAGAAAAAGGAATTATTAAGCTTCTTTTTGTTTTACAGCTCTAAGTCAGCATCACCTTTTGGGAATCAAAGGGCTTTGTACTCTTGGGGTCCTCAGCCTAGGATGGCTTTGCCATACAGACTGCATTAAGGGTGGTGGCTTCAAGTCAGAAACAGGCAGAGATCCCAAAGGCCACATGCATCCTGGCAGGGATGAACTGAACTCCTGTGTTAACTCCTCCATACACTTCAGAGGCAGAAATGCAGGAAGCCTGGATGTAACCATGCTCAAAGAACCTTCCAGATTCTGAGCTGATGAGGATAGGAGGGTTAAGATTCATCCTGTGAAATAAATGCTTTCATTGGGGGTTATTTGTTTTTCTTGATTTTTTTTTTCCTGTCTCCTAGATTGGAAGTTCAACCTACTAGAATTGGTGGAACATCAGTCTTACTCATTCTGGTCAGGATACAAGCAAAACAAAAACAAACATATTATGTCAGTAAGTTACTAGATCAGAACATACTCATGACTTCTCTTTCCAGTTCCTGAAAAAAAAAAACCAATATCGAAGCACCAGAGTTATTCAGTTATTCACACACTGAAAATTCTGATTTTTCAACACCCTGCAGCACTAAAGTCAGCTCAAGGATTTTCAGCAAGTCACAGTTCCTCTTATGATTTTGGATATTTGTATACAAAGACAACATAAAGAGACTGAATTCACTACTGAACTTCTGACACACACAAAATAATGTTCTGACACAGGAAAATGCCTGTATGCAGTAATTGTAACTATTGGTTTCAGTTGTTCTGGTCTGGCTAAAGGCTTTCAGTGCTCTCATATCTGCTAATATGGAGAGAACACGCAGGAAAATGACATTGCAGCTTAATTGACTTGTTAACAACGTAGAGGCAATGAGAAACTCACATTCTACATTTTCACATAGATCATGCATGTTGAACAGCTCTGACATTCAGATCGTTAGCCACAAAAAAGTTGTTTTTCCAGTCACCAACGTCCATGTTTTCATTTCAGCAGCCATAACACTCTAATGGCTAAATGGGTTTGCATTCCCAGAGTGTCTGGGAAATGATTTTGCTAATCTTGGTTCACAAACTCATTACCAAATTGAATTCCAGCATCTTTTCCAGTGTCTAGCCAGAATATCAAGTTTCAGGTACCTCTCACTATTCCTTATTTATGTAATTCTTTATTAAACCTGCATTTTACAGCCTTTTTTTTTACAACTTGGGCATATTAAGTAACAAGGTTCTGGATAACTGGAAAAAATTCAGCAGCAGCTTGAGAGGTACCATGGATTTGGGATGGAAATGTAAAATAATTTACAGAGCAGTAATATACACAATGCTGGCAGCGGGGCCATTTGATGATTTGATGTTGATGCAATTCCCGTGGCTGCTGCTGCATGCTTTCCATTTCACACAGGAAGGTGCGTTGCATTCTTTCCCATCTCACCTTAGCCCAGGAATTCATTTCTGAGGAACAACTGTTTCAAGAGCAATATCAAATTTCCACTGCAAGACGACCAGCACAGCAGCTAAATAATCTGCCCTGGGGCCGCACTGCAGATATTTGAAACACCGTGCAGACAACTTGCTAAACCTTCAGTATCCTTTCCAAGGCCGCCAGGCAGAAGGGAATGCACTACAGGCACAGTCACATGGCAGCCAAAGGAGTGCACCAGGTAGGAGGAAACAAGGACAAACTCCTCTCAGAGGACAAGGGACAAGAGCACAACCAGCACAAGAGATAAATGGAAAATTACTGTTAGGGATCGGGGAAAAAAACCAGCTCTTACAGAAAGGGTGGTCACACCATGGAACAAGTTGCTCTGCTATGGAATCTCCATCCTTGGAGCTATTCAAGAATTGCTTGGGAAAGGCCCCAGCAACCTCAACTGACTTCTTAGTTGCATTTACAAGGAAGAAAGCTCTCCTGTGACTGGCTTGGACCAGCCAACTTCCCCTCCCAGCCTAATTTATTCCACGATTTGAACTCACTTTCCACGATCAGGATTCCACAATTTGGGATCAGGAAAGGGAAGCCTGCACTGTGGAAAGGGGAGGCACGTTTTCTGTCACAGAGGCAGGGCAACAGAGGCTGAGCAAGGCAGAAGCAGATTCAGCAGCACACCCAAAATTCTCTTTCTTTTTAATGATTGCTCTACAGCCTTAGAAAAAGACAGCATGCACTAAAACCATAAACTTTGTTACTCTAATTTCATCTCCTCAAACAGTATTTTTCTGAAAAGGGCTGTGACATGATCAGTTTTTCATGGAATTTTGAAGGGCAACAACCTCTCTGCAAACTGAAGAATGTCTACAGCTGGAGGTAGGCTGGAACCAGGAAGCCTTTCATGTTCTACCCTAAATCCATCTCAGTGGATATAGCTTTTTAAAAAATTGCTAACTTTTGAAAATAGACTTTTGCCAATTAAATGTCTGGCCTGTGCAACAGCTGTTAGCTGAAGACGTCCGCAATTTCTTTTTGCTCCTTCAAAATTTCAGTTTGATATATTCTGTCTTAAAATGTCAAATTATCTACCAAAATAATAAAAAATTTCCAAGTATCCTAAATAACAACCTAATTTGAATTTTGCTGCTGCAGTAAAATTAACAATTACAATCAAGCATTCTCACAAGAAAGTTAGAATTGCATTTAAACCATAAAAATAGTTTTCATCTTATCAACTAAGCTTACTAAACTAAGTAGCAAAGTTTTCTATCGCATCAATGTCTATTTAAGTCTCACAAAGAAGAACTCCTAAATATTTAAAAATTGAAAAACATAGGACTTTGTTTCATCCTTCCCAGCTTCTAGAAGAAACTGCACAATTAACTTCAAGATACTTCAGGTAGTTTCGTTTTGGTTCTAATGGTATTTCATGAGTTGGTGGTGTGCTTGCTCAAGAGTAACTTCAAGAAAATTAAATCAAATACAGCAATGCAAAGCTGCACAGTGAAAAAAAAAAGTTCATAAATTCTAACTTGCACACAGAGATGGTATTCAGAAAGTTATTGCCACTTCTAATTATCACAAGAAAACAGCTGGCATGTAAAATTGTTAGTTAGTGAGCAAAAATAAACATAGATCTGTTATTTAAATTTATTTCAGACTGAAAATGGGCTCTTGGAATGAAGAAAACCTATAACTAATTGATTTATACACTCTAATTTGTTTATTTCAGTCAGAATATAAACATTTCAGACATTCCTGAAAGATGTGGCAAGGAAATTCACTGAGAAATGATGATGTTTCTTGCTTGAGTATTTTATCACTGTTCATTTTATTACTGCTTTTTTTTTCCTACTGGATATATGAAATATGCAAAAGTTCCTGTTATTGTAATACAGATACATAAAAACAGAGGGATTTGGTTTTTTTCTGACTCTACTGCAAAGGAATTTAAAACAGAATTTCACCTATTGTCAGAGTTAGGCATGGTTGTATTTTTTCAAAACTACATTTACTGCAGACTATATATGTGGGAATTCAGATCAAATCTCATTCTGCCCATCCACTTTTCTTTCTGTCACACAGACTCCCTTTATTTCTTCCTGCCATTTATCAGGCTGTCTTGACACTTAGAGCAGCATCAGTGAGGAGCTGGAAGGGATTATCCCAACCTATAACAGGGCTCCATCACAAAAATGGGCCTTGCTCTAAGAACAATTTAATGAGTAATTAACAATACATAACCTGCAACTTGAAATAATTATTTCCCAACATTTTAAGTAGAATTTATATATATATATATATATATATATATATTTAGGTTTCCTAATACCAAGAAGGCTCATTTTGAATAAATACCACTCTCTTTAGTCCCATCTTACTTCATTTTTATTTCATTTTTTTGCTTTCATTTTGCTACTACTTGGAAAAAAATCTCAATGTTTTGAAGCTTATAAAGCAAAAGGTAATGGTATGCCAACATCATTCACAAAGCAACCCTACTGCAAGGCTGGTCTCACTATCTCTCGAAAGGCTAGAGGCAAATAAACATTTTAAACTGCAATCCAACTGTAAATATGTCTTTCTCAGTACAATCTGACAGCAGGCTTTTCTCTTTGTGTGTATATGCATGAACATTCATATAAAACTCAGAGGGAAACGCACTAAAAACAGCACTGAGAAGATTCAGTAAGCCTAAAGAGAATCACAAATTTTTTTTAATGTCTTCCAAGTTCAGAAGTCAGACAAAACTAGAAACTGCCATGTTCAATTTTTGCATAATCCTTATTTGATATTAAGAGTATAAATCAGAGCCTAATCATTAATCTGGATCTCTCGAGAACATACCAAGCCTAAACACAGAAACAAAACCATGCTGAAGGAATGGCCTGAAGTTGTGTCTGGAGAGGTTTAGGATGGATATTCAAGAAAGGTTCTTCACTCAGAGAGTGACTGGGCACTGTACAGGCTCCCCAGGGCAGTGCTCACAGCACCAGCCTGGCAGATCTTAAGGAATGTTTGGACAATGCTCTCAGGCACATGGTGGTATTCTTGGGGTGTCCTGCACAGGGCCAGGAGCTGCACTCGATGATCTTGTGGGTCCCTTCCAGCTCTGGATATTCCGTGATTGTGGCCAGCCCTTGGGATAAACAGCTCCAGCACGTTCCCATATTCTTTTGTGGGGTACTGTGACTGAACACAAAATCTGAGGGCATTGCATCTATTCCACAGGCCAGAAGGGTCAATCCAACACCCCTTGGATTATAGGGAGCTCAGCCTCCTTATATCACCAATCCTGACTTTCACCCAGGTACAAAAACACTGAATTCTGCACCTTGTTACTGACAACAGGGGAGGTTGGTGGTGGTGTGTGCAATGCCACATGCTGCCAACAACAGAAGGATGCTGATAAGCTAAATAGGGAATGAAAATCTGTATCCTTCAGGAAAAAAAAAAAAAAACCCACAATCTTGAATAATTGAAATTGGTTCAGAAGCTTCATTTGCAACTGTAGGTAATACTCTGACTTTCCTTTAAGGAGGCTGACCCAAGCAATATGCCCGATGTATCACAGAACAACTCTTAATTATTTTAAAGAATAAATGAATCAATTAACTGGACTCTTAGAGTGGCAAAAGAATGAATTAGGACTGGTTAGTATGACCTAACATGCAATTGCTTAATGATATTAATAAAATATATAACCACAGCGCTTAAACTTTCAGATATACAGGTTTTTTGTTTCCCAAAAGTAGAAAAAGAGCAAGTAAAATTCGGCCTTAAGAAATGTATTTTTCTTTTCAGGCAGACCACAACCAGAGCAAACACCCAGACCCAGCCTCAAGTGCCCCCAGCTTCAAGAGATCAAAGGCATACCCTGAATCCTGCTGGTCCCACGACAATCCCAATTCAGACCTCCCCAAGGAGTGAAGTGAGGCTCTCAAAGCCCACAGTCTCTACTAATATCTTTTACACATTGCAGTTTCACTTTATGACGATTCTGAGCATACATGTCCCTAACGATGACCTCTCCCAAAACTTCAGAGCACTTAGAGAAAACTAGACCAATTTTTCCTTCAGCACTGGACTCTCATAATCTACCTGTGACCTGTTCCTGACTTGCACACAGAGGCTGGTTCTCTCTCCCTGTACATGAAGAGATCCACCCTCTTTCTGATGGGGATGCATTTCAAATGTTGGCATGAAGAGCCTGTCGGGAGCTGTTGGCTGACAGGAGCTTGGAAGCAAACATGGAGAGAGCTGGACGAAGGGAGCTGGGCTCATGCATGACTTTTCCACACACTTTTGAAAGGATTTTAGGCTAGTCCAGACAGTTGGGAAATCCCGAATGACAGATGATCCATTTTTATTACCCTTACATTTCCATTGTGGATATAATTCATGTTGGACTTGTTGCAAAAAAGCACCATGCTCAAAGCCAAAGAAGATGTAGCACATTTCAAATAAGTCTTTTTCACATCTCTATGGTTATTCTAGAAGGAGTTAATGTAAAAAGTAGCCAGGATGACATCTGCATTAATATAAACATGTAGCACCTATAGGTTTACTCGTTAATTAAAGCAAGAGCCTTTATGTCATTTGTACAGCATGAGGTAAAGAACATTTTTCCTGTCTGTATAGGCTTTGGTACACCAGTTTCCTCCCTAAAGAGCACATAATAGCTACGTTTAAGTAAATCAGGTCAACATGTCCTCCTTTATTTTATGTTAAGGTAAACTAGCCTTCCTGTCCCACTGCAGCCTAATTTTTCTTTATAGCTATTTAAAACCTATTATAGGTTAACATTAACATTCAGACTGCTTCCTGCACTGTCTGATTTTGCTAGATGATAAACTTAATAGCACTTAGTGACAGACAGCAACCGAGAAGCTGGGGGAAGGGGGAATTTCATCTCCAAGAGCAGCCTACACCACTCACAGCAGTTTAATAACGACATCAATAAAAAGGCAGATCTACTGTAAAATGCCTGCAGTGGCAATTACTCTCGTTTGTTTACCTTGGCTGCAGAATGGATCCTGCAGAGAGCGGGATCCATTCTGCTTACCACACACCACCTCTTCCCTTCCAGTCAGTCCTGTCCCCCATCTGGACAGGGAGAAGTGTAACTCAGGGTGGGGATCAGGGAAGTTTAGAGGACGGATACCATACCACACCTGGCACAGACCACGTTTCTCCAGCACACAGACAGAGTTCACTCTGCTGGTGTGGCAGGAGGCATTAGCGTTCAATGGTCCGCACACAAACTATAACCTTGGAAATGACATTACCTCACGAGAAAAAAATCTTGCACTGTATTCATTTTTCAAGATTGAATTAAGCCTGTTTTGGTTAAATGTGAATATCAGTAGTTTCAAAATCCAAATCTGATGCATATGTCTCTCTATACTGCCTCAGAGGTTCAATCAGGGGATGTTTAAAAGCCTTCTGCTGGCAGCAGAAGTCATTCAAGAGGCAAGAGAAATGATTTGTCAAGAGGTTTCTGATTCCCAAAGCTGATATTCAGGAACATTTTGTTCTCAAGATCGTTGTGGCTTCCAGAGACAGTATGACAGTTATGCTCTGAGGCTGCTTTGGAAATATCTTCATTGGCCACGAGCAGTATTTATAGTATGAAAGACCATCTAAGTTACTTCTGCAAAACTAAATTTCTAAAGACATTCACACTTAGCTGATACCTGACTCTTACCTTTCCGGGAAAAAAAAAAAAAAAAAAAGAGAAATAGAAAGGCAAAC
>VXBQ01010229.1:0-12750 GCA_013400175.1 Phainopepla nitens
AGATTCATACATTTTCCTACACTGAGATGACAAAAAATGGAATTTTGACCATCAGAGAAATCTGCTCCAGGGTAACCTGTTTCATTACATGCATCCTCAATACTGACACCTTTTCCTCTTCTTCTCACCCTGTCAAGCTGATTAGCCCAACTTATAGCAAGGATATGGATACAGAGCAGTCCATTGGAAATCAATACAAGATCCCTCCACAGCAAATTGGCCAGAGTCAGGCTATCATCCAAGACTACAAAAACCTCCAGGTTTTGGACCGTGGCCACTTGAGCCCCAGTGGCCACCAAAATGGCAACAACAGCAAGTGGGCTACCTTCACCCTCACCAACATAGTACCCCAGAACAGCACACTCAACAAGGGTGCCTGGAAAGACTACGAGAACCAAACAATGGCCCAGAAAACCCAGGGCTGTAATTCCACCTATGTCATTGTGGGTGCTGTGCCTGGGAACAAATACATCTCCAATAAGAGGGTTAATGTACCCAGCCACATCTGGTCGGCTGCCTGCTGCCAGACCAACATCACCAGGAAGACTTGGGGGGTCATTGCTGAGAACGACAAGAACCAGGTGCAGAACCTCACACTGGCACAACTGGAGGCCAGATTGACCCAGCTTTATGGGAGGGGACAGGTTTCTCTGTTCCACAGTGACTGTCCCCGCTAACAAACCTCATATCCTGGATGGAAAAGGCTCAGGAGTTTTCCCACATGTAATAGAATCACAGAATCACAGAATGGGTTGTGTTTTATGGGACTTTAAAGATCTTCTTGTTCCATCCTCTTCCCTGTGCAGTGACACCTTCCACTACACCAGATTGCTCCAAGCCCCATCCAACCTGGCCTTGAACACTTCCAGGCATGGGACAGCCACATCTTCTCTGCTCACCCCGTGGCAGGGCCTCACCACCCCCTCAGTACAGAATTTTCCCTAACATCTCATCTAACCCTGCCCTTTGTCAGTGTGAAACCATTGCCTCTTGTCCTGTCACTGCATGCCCTTGTCCAAAGTCCCTCTCCAGATCTCATGGTGAACTTCCAGGTTGTAGAAGGGGATCCAGCTTCTCCCCACAGACTTTTCTTGTCAAGGCTGAAGACCCTCAGCTGTCTCAGCCTGCATCCAGAGCAGAGGTGCTCCAGACCTTGGAACATCTTTGTGGCCTTCACTAGACTCCACTCCAATACGTTTTTGTCCTTCTCATGTTGTGGGCCCCAGAGCTGGACACAACACTCCAGGTGCAAGGGCAAGATTCTGGACAACCTGCTCTAGATGATCCTCCTTGACCAGGGGTCTGGACTAGAAGATTTTGAGTGGTCCCTCCCACACTCAACAATTCAGTGATTCTGTGATCCTGAGACATGGTTTTGTTTGCTTGCTTTTGAATCTGCACCTTGAGAGCAGCACCTGTTGTATCAGACAGGCAGGGTGAGGCACCGGATATAAAGGAAGGTTTGAGCAGCCAAAGATAAATATCTGTGATGCACTGCTTGGATACCTTCATTCTCTGCTCTGCTTCTGAAGATTTTCTGCAAAATTACAGGGAACAGATTTGGGGAAATGTGTTCAATATAATCAATATATTCAATGTATCCAATGTCATAATCAAAAAATCAGCATAGGAGAGATCATTTAGTTCCTGAATAGTTCACAATAAAAATTATTTGCTGCAGTGCTGTTTTGCAGGGTCACCTCATGTCTAAACCAGAAGTTGCTTCTTGATGAAATTTCTACTACCAATAATGTCACAGTTCCCAGAACATCAGTGTGATTTGAGGCTGAAGCACCTCTGCAGACACCTCTGCTGTACCTCAGAGCTCCTTCAGACTCGCTCACCCACCTCTGCACATCTGCTGGGGCTCGAGACCACACTCATCCTCACCCCTGCTCATCCCATGCCCACTGCCCCTGCTTTCCAAGCTCTGGAAATATGTGTGATTGACCAACCCCATGAATCCCAGCTCCTTGGGCTATCCTGGGGACCTTTACTCCTGGCAGTACCCAGAAATGCCCTGCCCTCCACAGCAAGCTTGTGAAATACTTGGGAAGCCCAACAGAGAAAGGAATCAGTTTCACAGAATCACTGAATGACAGAATCCAAGGCTGGAATAGACCTCCAAGGTCGTCCTGTCGCACCATCCTCCCAGCACTCCCACTGCAAACCTTAAACCACTAATCCATATCACCCAGTGCCAAATCCAGATGCCTCTGAAACACCCCCAGGGATGATGACTCCAGCACCTCTCTGGGCAACCTCTTCCATTGCCTGACACATGACAGTTGAAAGCTTTTTTTTTTTTTTTTCCTAATATCTAATCTGAATTTCCCCTGTCTCATCTCTTAAAGCCTTTTCCTCTAGTCTCATTACTGGCATGGTTGAAGAGACCTACCTCAAACTCATTACAACCTCCTTTCAGGTAATTGTAGAGTGCTCTTCTCAGTTGAGCCCGCTCTTCTCAGGACTAAAACCTAATGCTAACATCTAATCTAGCCCTGCCTTCTGTCAGTTTGAAGCTGCTCCCTGTTGTCCTGTCACTCCAAACCCTTCTCAAAAGTTTCTCTCCATGTGAACCACTCTCAGGTACTGAAAGGGGCTCTAAGGTCTCCCAGAGCTTTCTCAGCAGCAGCTTTGCATGAATAAGGCTCTTACAAAGCCCTTTGCAATCAGGCAAGGGGAAATATGCAGCCTGACCATACTAACTGTGTTCTGAGAGGCTGCAGAAGAGCAGACTGTGAACATCTGGGTTCACAGTCCGACAGGCCAGTCAGTCTAATGCCACAAGAGATGTTCTGCCAGGAACAGAAACACGTGTAGGTCCTCATTCATGGGAAATGAGGAAATGAACAAATAAGTCACCTGACCCAGTTAATTTCTCCTGACATGTGATGTTGCAAGAACCTGGGAGAAATCCTGAGGAAATTGAAAACAGCAACTGCCACCCCACTTCAGGGTGGGCATGAAAAAATCTCCTTGAATGATAACAGAAAACCTTTCTTTTCAGTGAAATTCCTTCTTTATCACAACGGGCAGATTTATGACCAGGTATTTATTACACTCCTGAGGGATCAGCCAGTCCTTTCTCCAGGGAGAAGAAGAAAGGAATTCTTTAGCTGCCTGTTCTGAGACACTGCTCCAAGGTAAGCTCTTGTTCCTTTCTCACCATTTACTCCAGTATTTCAAGTCTTTCCTGAACTTTGGTATAAATATATAGAGAGAAAGCCTAGGCTGGAGTTGCTGAGTTCCAACATCTGCTCTCCAAGGAGCAAAGAGAGTTTATGTATGCATTGAATTTTGCAGCTCTTTAACAGTTTCTGTAAAGGAGGGCAAGGACAGAGGGAATGATTTGGGAAAGAATGTCAAGCCAAGTCACCTGGAAAATTAACATCAAACTGTTGAATAAGGAGGAGGGGTGAATTTATAAAGCACCAAAACTCCACCCATGACCTTGCAAGAGGCCTCTGGACAAACACAGGTGGCTGAATTCCTGGACAAACTTACTCTAAACCCTGTTTGGAAAATCTAACAACTGCCTACCTGGAGATCATATAAAAACAGCCAGTCTGAGACTGCAGCAGAGGCTTTTGAGAGTCCTCTGCCACTTCGGGGCTGCAAGCAGAGTCCTGTGCCAATCTTTCCTACGGTAGGCTGGTTTCTATAATCTTAAGTTAGATATTAAGTTAGTTAAATATATTTTAAGCTCGTGGAGTGGGTCATGCAAAAGGACTTTTCAGGAACTTCTCTGCCTGATTTGGGGCAGCTATTGGCATGCTCTGCAGAATACTGTAAAAACCCACCACTTGTTGTTCCTGTTCTTAGTTTCCAGCTTACTGGTCACAGTGTTCCCGATCTGGGGTTGCTAAAGAGAAAAAGGACCAGATGTCTTGTGTCAGAGCCAGGGGTATACATAGCTTAATATCCCAATGTCAACTAAAAGTGTCTAGTGTGACCCTGGAGGGGCCAGAGACATGTAGGAAGTGCAGCATCGCTGTTCTTTCCCCGCCCAAGGCCCCATGAGATTAAAGCCCAGCTCAGCATTGCAGGGGGCTGAGCAGAGTCCGTGCCCAGCAGCAGGTGTGAGCTGTGGGAAGGTGCTTAGAGCAGGAGGGAGTAAGAATGGCCTGAAACTGAGTCAGGGATGATTTAAGCTGGATGTCAGGAGGAGGTTTTTCAGCCAGAGGATGGCTGAGCCCTGAAACAGGCTCCCCAGGGAATAGGTCACATCACCACACCTGCCTGAGTACAAGATGTGTTTGTACAATACTGTCAGACACATGGTGGGATTTCTGGGGCTGTTCTGGGCAGGGCCAGAAGTTGGACTCAATGATCCTGATGGATCCTTTCCAGCTCAGCATCTTCTGTGATTCTGTGAGATCGTATTTGGAAGTAGGGGCTTCCAGGCCCTGTTTTGTTGCAGGATTTCTTCTCCAGTGCCAGTGCAAAAGCTGAGCTCTTGACCAACTGAGGTGGGCTGGAGAAGGTGACCTTGTCCCAGTGCCGTACCTCAGTTCCACGATAACTTTGCCGTGAGAGCTGTTTAGGCATTGGATGGGTTTGGAACACCCTTCAGACAGACTATGCCCCCACCATTGCCTCCTCTGGGCACCTAAAACCTCTTTTAGATTTCACCCTCTCATGTGAAAAAGGGAGATTTGCTCAAAACTTTAGTGTGTGTTCAGTCTGTCAGTGCCACATGAAAGCCAAAACCCTTCTGCCTTATCAGTCTGTTGGTGTCCTGTTGTGGGGACACTTCACTGAGCAGTTCTCTGGGTTGGAGGGCTTGACTGGCTTGTTAAGGGCCACACACCAACCAGAGAAACCCCTCCTGGGTCTCCACAGCTTCACCCACTGCCAGAAACTGCCAGCACCCCTGAAGGACTCACTTTAACTGTTTACAGAATAACACTATTAATAAAACTGACAGGTTAAGGTTTGAGGCTTGCCAGTGAAATATCTGACTGCAAAAAGATATTCAAAGCAAGATACTAATTTAGAAAATCACTAATAGGCTTTAATCCCCAACAAAAGCTGTCTTGAGGTAATCCTTCAACATGCATAAAGTAGAATTCTTACCCAACAGGCATCCCTAAGAGCAAGAAGGAAGGTTCAGTGCATCAAGTGATCTCAGAAGGTACAATGGAGTCTTCCATCACTTCTCTCCATTTTCAATTCACCTTTATACTATTTCTTTACATTTAGGTGGCATTTGCATGTAGTCATACATCTTTCTCAGTGAGGGGTTCTCATGCCTTGGGGGTGGATATCTCAATAAAGTACCTGCAGTAGCCTTGGGATGGGGATGTGCGTCAGTGCAAGGAGAGGAGTTTCGCCATGGTTGCTGACTCAGCAGCAGGACATCCTCATTTATCTCCCAAGGTTTTCAGTTGCCATGCAGATGACCAGCTAGAAAATCCCGCGGAGGGGTCTGCTCTGAAAGGTTTTGACAAAGTCTGGCCATGGTGTCTCTACTCCACTCCACCTGCTGTTTAGGCCCACCTTAGATTTAGTCCTCCGTGTGTGTGGGAGGCCAGGTATGCTGACTGTGTTTCATCCAGGGAGGAGTCAACCATATTTTCCCGTTTAACTTCTCTACCATTATCATTTATCCCCAGTCAACCTATAGTTGCTGATGATTTTTTCAAATCCAGGAGGACAGAAATTACCTCCTGGGTCTCTCATAGTCCCCTCCTCTGCATTTGCCTTGTAGGGGAGCAAGAGCCCTTCACTGAAATCCTGCCACGATGCTGGGGCTGCTGCTGCTGCAGCTGTTGGCGAGCTGCCTCTGGCTGGGACACAGTGAGGTGGTGACATCCTTTGAAACTTCATGTCCTCAGTTTTTTTTCCGGGAGGTCCCCCCAAATGAAGCTCTGGAGCCGCAGAAACCAGCCAGGATCTGCCAGCGCTATGAGAACCAGTATTACTTTGCCACCCTGTATGACAGGAAGATGCGCATTCCTGTCTACTCTGCTTACATCTACCAGCCTGGACCTGGCAAAAGACCTAGAACATGGCTGGTTGAGCCCCAGGTGAGTGTCTCTCTTACAGCACATCAGCATCCAGATATTAAAAGCAGTATGAAAATAACCATTCCTATTTTGTCCCACCCCACAACACACATGCAAATGGACACACTGGATGGGATTCTCCTCATTTAACTTCAAACACCTTCATCACATGGTTCCTCTGATGCGTCTGAGACATCAGCAGGAGGGTATGAGTCATATCCCAAAGGTGCCCAGTTTTTAGCATTGACCTGACAGGAACAGTAAATCAGATTACTTTGCATTACATTACAAAGTCAAACGATTCCCCTTCCTGTGCCCTGCTGTGGTAGGAGAACAAATGATGGAGAAAAGACATCCAACAGCAGCTAAATTTGAGGAATCAACGGTCCAGCTGGGCTCTGATCCCCACTTTGCCCTGATCTCTTTTGTCATCCCTGACAGATCTTATCAGCTCCCAGTGAAGAGACAAACGGGCTTTGTGAGAGAAGTGAAAAGACACTAAGAAGAGGGTGAGATGGTCCAGGGACATTGCCTAGGCAGGCAGACACAAGCCCTGGCTGCTGAGAGGGTCAGGTTAACATTAGGGGGATTTCTGGAGTGACATTTCAGNGACAGGAACAGTAAATCAGATTACTTTGCATTACATTACAAAGTCAAACGATTCCCCTTCCTGTGCCCTGCTGTGGTAGGAGAACAAATGATGGAGAAAAGACATCCAACAGCAGCTAAATTTGAGGAATCAACGGTCCAGCTGGGCTCTGATCCCCACTTTGCCCTGATCTCTTTTGTCATCCCTGACAGNAACTTTAGGAAAACAGGCTAAGAAAATAATGGACACAAAGAGAGGAAATTCCTGTCGTTGCTAAGGGCAGAGTGGCAGGATTGATTTAGGTGAAAATGAACCACAGAAGAAACCCATATGCAGTGTTACAAAGGAAAGCTAAATGTAAGGCACTAAATGTGAAATGAATTTCTGAAATGAAGAAATATTTGCACTTGTTCCTCATAGGAACTAATCTGAATACTAATCTGGTATTGTACCACATCAGGACCAGACAGAAAAGGGGATCTTGACACTCAGAGACTTCTGCTGTTAGGAAAATCTGTTCCATTATCCCCCTCCCTGAGACTAACACCTTTTCCTCTTCCTTTCCTGTCAAGCTGATTGGCCGAAATTATCCCAAAACTATGGAAAAAGAGTGGACACTCTTAAATCGCTACAATGTCAGCTTAGAGAAACTCAGCCAGAGCCAGGCTATCCTTCGTGACTACAAGAACCTGACGGGTTTGAACCGGGGCCATTTGAACCCCAATGGCCACCATGAAGACTACAGCAGCAGGGTGGCTACCTTCACCCTCACCAACATAGTGCCCCAGGATGAGAAACTCAACGGTGGTGCCTGGAACAACTACGAGCAGCAAACAATGATCAGGAGGACCCAGGGCTGTACAACCACCTACGTCGTCGTGGGTGCTGTGCCTGGGAACAACTACATCGCCAAGGGGAGGGTTAATAAACCCAGCCACCTCTGGTCAGCTGCCTGCTGCCTGGTGGGCAACAGCTACACAAAGGCTTGGGGGGTCATCGCTGAGAACGACAAGAACCAGGTTGAGCTCCTCACGCTGGGGGAGCTGGAGGACACGTTAACTGAGCTCTATGGGAGGGGACAGGTTTCCCTGTTTGACAGTGACTGTCCCCGGGAATAAGCCTCACATCCTGGGTGGAACAGGATCAGGAGCTTTTACCACATGTCATAGAATCACAGAATGGTTTGGGTTGGAAGGAATTTCAAAGACCCTCCATGTGGTTTCAGCTCCTGTGCCATGGGCAGGGACACCTTTCACTATTCTTGGTGGCTCCAAGCCCTGTCCAACCTGGCTTTGAACACTTCCAGGGATGGAGCAGCCACAGCTTCTCTGGACAACATGTGCCAGGGCCTCACCACCTTCACAGTAAAGAATTTCTTCTTAACATCTAATCTAACCCCACCTACTTTCAGTTTAAAGCCGTTCCCTTTTGTCCTGTCACTCCATACCCTTGTCCAAAGTCCCTCTCTCTTTTAAAACCCTTTAGACACTGGAAGGGGTTCAAGTTCTCCCAAGAGCCTTCTTTTCTCCAGGCTCTCTCACCCTCAGCTATCTCACCCTCTCTCCAGAGCAGATGAGAGAGGAGACCTGCTCTCCTGGAGATCTTTGTGGCCTTCTCTGGACTCCACTCCAAGAACTTTGTGTCCTTCTTCTGTTGTGGATCCCAGAGCTGGGGGCAGCACTGCAGGTGAGGTTTCACCAGAACAGAATAGAGGGGGACAAATGGACTGTAAAGGGAACAAGACAACCCAAGACTCCCAAAGGCCTCTGATTCATTTCCAGGAAGGTCTGAGAGAACAGACTTCACATGATATTTAATTTCCATTAGGAAGTGAGAAACCTGTCTTCAGGTCAGGGAGATTTATCCATAAAAGGGTACCCACTGCCATGTACTTACAGAGTAGTTTAGGGAGTAATATAACAATTTCCATGCCAAGTGTGTAATTTACTAATAAAACATTGTGAAATTTCATGTACCTTCTGATTTTTGTTGTTCCTTTTGACCGTGAACATTTAGGGATACTGGGGGGGTGGAGGGGTCCCTTTCCCTGGAGGGTGGTTTTGTGGGCAGAATGGGAGCTTCAGGCAAAGGTTAATAAAGAAACCTTCCTCTGGAGTCATGAGCTGTAGAAAGGACCCTCTTGCTTGGTAAACTCCTTCTCAGGGAGTCGTCTGGGTTCAGCTGGATCCAGTCTTAGCCCCAGATTTTGTCAATTGTTTATGTATAAAAGGATTATGTAGATGTAATTGAAACTTCATACAACTTGTCCCACAGGTCTGAGGATTGCAAACCATACATATTTTACATAATTATATATGATTTATGATGATAAGGCAAAAATATGTTAATCAGAATTATTAAGTTCACAGTACAGAAGCTATAACTGCTAGTATAGTATTGCACAGTACTGAAGCAAATATATTAAAGCACTCATATTAAAACCAGCAAAAACAATTAAGTAGAGATTGATGTTACACATACCAATAACCACCACTGAAATTCACAAATGCCCCTCACTGTCCTGGCTGTGTCTCCTCCCAGCCTCCTTACCACAGAGGCAGTACAAAACGCAGAAAAGGCCTTGGCTCTGTGGAAGTTCTCCTCAGCAAAACCAAAAAACCATCTCTGTGTTACCAACTCTGTGCTCAGGAGAACTCCAAAACACAGCCCCATACCTACCACTGTCAAGGAAATTAGCTGTGAACCCAGCACACCTCTCAACTCCATGCCCTGGCCCAAAGTCTCTCTCCAGCTCTCCTGTGCACTCCTAAAGAGCTGGCAGGTGCTCTGAGGTATCCCCAGAGCCTTCTCCTTCCCAGGCTGCTGGCATGAAGCTGTTACAAAGCCATGGCAATCAGGCAAGAGAATATTTGTAGCCTGGCCATAGGAATGATGCTACGTGAGGCTGCAGAAGAGCAGACTGTGAATATCTGGGTGTACTCAGAGACAGGCCTGTCCATCTCATGTCACCACAGATGCTCTGTTGGCAACAGAAACCTGTGCAGGTGCTGGAGCAGCATCAGCTGCAGCTGGTGGGATTCATAAAAATGGTCAAGGAAGTCACCAGACCCTGTTAACTGATCCTGACATAACATGCTGCAAGTCAGCAAATTTGGGGAAATTCTGAAGAAACTATTACAAACAGCTGTCAACACATTCCAGAGTGGGTGTGAACAAATCCCCTGAATAAAAAGAGAAAACTTCTCTTTTCTGTGGAATTCCCTGTTTATGAGTGTGCTGGTTTTGCATTAATTGGCACTTTGGTAGGGAGAGAAGAGGGCACCCATGGAAGTTTTCTCCCTGAGACCTTCCTCTGTGACTTCATGGGACCAGTTGGAGGCTAATTTAGGTGTTGGCAGCCTGGGAAACCAACTGGAGGACTTGTTTCACCTCTGCGAATGCACATTTTGAAGCGAGCAAAGCCCGGGAATTTCCTTTTCTCTTCTGGCTGTACCAGTAACAGGGGCTGAGCCCGGCCTGCTCCTCTGCAGGCCTGAGGGCCTGGCGGGGCACAGGGCCGGGCCCCCTGCCTGGGAAGCTGGCAACATGTCCTGGCAGGGAAGAAGGGTGACCATCAGCAATAATGCTACACCTGAGGCCCAAAGAGGCTGATTGAGATCCTGGCTGTCCCTCCTCATTTCTCCCCAGAGCGGCCACTACCATTCTGGCTCTGGCCCTGTTATCCTGGCCCTCCTTCCCAGCGTGGCCTGAGCCTCCTGAGATCCTGGCACAGCTCTGACAGAGCCTAACCACAGCCTCTGCATTCCCCATGAGAGATCTTAACTCTTTCAATGCTCAAATAAAACTTACAGACCTTCAATCCTCCCTTAACTGAAAAACAAAAGAAAAAGAACTGAGAAAAGACANGTGCAGGTTCCTGGGTGGCTGCTGTTCGTGGAAAGTAAAGCCACAAGAGAACTGTTTTCGTCTTTCTTGTGGAGAAGTCCCTATAGCATGACAAGGGGAGACTCTTCTCTCTAGAGTGAACTGAAAAAGACTCTCCTTAATTTGATAACTCACTGGAATATTTCTGAACATTTTAGAGAAGGAGTTGAGGGTGTGGGAGAAGGGAGGAGAGGTGGTCTGAAGGTTTTATTGTGAATCTCATTATTCTTTTAGGCTTGTTAATAAAAGTTTTCTTTATACTCTTTAAGCTTTAGGCCTGCCTTCCTCTCTCCTAATCCCATCTAACAACAAAAATTGAAAAGATTAAAATTGTTAAATCCAAACCACTACACTAAATTGCTGTTTCTGCCCAGTTTCGAACTGAAATCAGGATTATCAGAAAGGACAAATTCATGACTGGGTATATATTAAATTGATTCTGACATACCATGCTGCAAGTCAGCAAATTTCGGAGAAATTCTGAAGAAACTATTAAAAACAACTGTCAGCATATTCCAGGGTGGGTATGAACTAACTTCTCCAAATAAAAAGAGAAAACTTCCCTTTTCTGTGAAATTCCCTGTTTAGAAGGAGGGGCAAATTCATGACTGGGTATATATTGCAGTGGCACTGCTGAGGATACAAACAATCCTGTCTCCAGGGAGGAGACAGAAGGAACGGTTCAGCTGCCTGTTCTGAGACTCTGCTCCAAGGTAAGCTCTTCCTTCTTCCTCACCATTGACTCCAATATTCAAAGTCTTTCCTGAGCTTTGGAGTAAATATCTACAGACAAAGTCTAGGCTGGAGTTGCTGGGCTCCAAGGAGCAATCCGAGCTTATGCATGCACTGAATTTTGCAGCACTTCAGTACTTTCTGTCAGTCAGGAGGGCAAAGACAGAAGGAATGCTTTGAGAAAGAAACTCAAACCAGCTCACCTGAAAATTAACATCAAACAGCTGAATAAGGAAGGGAGGGGATTATTGAGTGCCAAAACTCCACCCATGACCTTGAAAAAATTCTCTGGACAAACACAGGTGCTGTCTGAATTCCTGGGAAAATTTATTCTAAACCCTTCTTGGGAAATCTAACAAATGTCTCTTCCTGGAGAGCATCTAAACCCAGAGAGTCTGAGACTGCAGCAGAGGCATTTGAGAGTCCTCTGCCACTCTGGGGCTGTGAGCAGAATCCTGTGCCGCTCTTTCTCACGGTAGGATAGTTTCTTTATATCGATTAAGTTAGAAATTAAGTTAGATAAATTTAATCCTATGGACGGAGTCATGCAAAAGGACTTTTCAGATACTTTTCTGCTTGATTTGGGGCAGCTATGGGCATGCTCTGCAGAGTACTGTAAGAAGTCACTGTGGTTCATGGTCTCATTGTCCAGCTCACTGGTCAGTCACCACTTTCCTGATCCAGGGCTGGAACAGAGAGAAAGGACCACATATCTTGGGTCAGAGCAGGGTTGTGTGCAGCTCAACATCCTCAATCCAATGGAAATGGAGAGATGAGGGTCAGGGAATGAAAAGATTGAATGATGAAAAGAGCAAATGTGCAAGGTGCCTTGTCAAGCCTTCAGCAGCCCTCAGCTCAGAGCCTGCCCAGCCAAAGGTAGGCTTTTGTGCTTGCTGCTACCAACTGTTTGGCCCCTTCATGTTCCCTCTCCAAGTGTCTGCAAGTTCAGAGTCAGGGCTTGGATCACGTGGAAATGCAAGGTGAGCAGCAGGACACCCCTTGCCCACTGTCAGCTGAGGGGCAGGAGCTCAGGTGGATCATTTGGGTTCAGTATTGGGTCTGGCTGGAAGAGCTGAGTGTCTGTGTGACCCTGGAGGGGCCAGAGACATGTAGGAAGTGCAGCATTGCTGTTCTTTACCTGCCCAAGGCCCCATGAGATTAAAGCCCAGCTCAGCATTGCAGGGGGCTGAGCAGAGTCCGTGCCCAGCTGCAGGTGTGAGCTGTGGGAAGGTGCTCAGAGCAGGAGGGAGGTGGGAAAAGGTGACCTGGTCCCAGGGCTGGGCCTCACTTGCAAGATCACTTTGCTCTGAGAGCTGATTGCACTCCTGCTGGCTTTGGCTTCTTCCTCCTACAGAAGGCTGACTTCTCCCACTGCTGCCTCCCCTGGGCACCTCAGCCTGGTTTAGGTTTCACCCTGATTGCCCTCATGGTTTTTCCCCTATCCATGAGGACAGAAATTCCTCCTTTCCTGCTCTCTCCTAATCCCCTCCCCTACCAGCTCTGTCTCCTGCACAAAAAGGCTCCAGGCCATGA
>VXBQ01010230.1:3418-16475 GCA_013400175.1 Phainopepla nitens
CACACACACACACACACACACACGCACACACTTGTTTGCAGCAAAATCCCACTCAGGATGCCACTTCGCTTTTGGTCTGGATGTTACACTTGTTTTTTCCTCTTCTCCATCTTCTCCATCTCTCTTGCAAAATATCTGCTGGATCCTAGGAGCAGTCACCTCCCATCCCATGTCCTTCCCGTCCTCACCCAAGACAAGTGACACCCCCTCCTCTGAGGTGGCAGAAGGGGCTTGACAGGAGCTGCATGTAGGTATTTCACCAGCTGCTCTTTTGCAACATTTAGTTGTGTTTTGCATCATGTAGATTGGGCAATTGATTGAAGTAAATCTTCCTATTTGTTTTCATTAAATTCTAGACGGGAGTGCTGCTGGCTCTGTGCATGGCCCTGATGTGGGTCTCTATGCTCTGATCAGATCCCACATTTCACATAGGAATTGTAACTCTGTGAGTGCTCCTCCACCATACAAATTTAGCTGTAGCTACCCACAGTCACCAGGTTGCAGTCAGGCAGGCACAGAGAGTTTGCACTGCTTCCTACAATAGCCACGTGGCATCAGCACTCCCCAGGAAACCAGGAGTGCTCTGCATACCTCACAACAGCTGCACCACCCCAGACAGAATGAAGCCCTTGACAAATAAGTGGAAAAAAATACCCCAGACTGGCAAAGTGAGCAAAAAGTATTTCAGGCAGGTGAGAGCTAGTCATGAAAGCATTTCCCATGTTTTAATTTGCATTTCAGGGCCCCGAACTGTGCCTGTATGAAGATTATTCACTGCTGGGTATTCTTTGATCCTAGAGCCACCTGAGAAATGTGAACAATAGTTGCTTGAAAAGAGTCATGTGAGGCCTGGCCTGAAGCAAGAAACAGTTTGAGGGGATGGAAACCCTCCAGTGGAGGCAGCCTTAGGAGCTGAGGGGGCTGAGTGCTCACGAGCATGGCTGGCCTCTCCCACATTGCCCCAGTCTTGACTTCAGTGCAAGGGCACCTCACCATTTTCCTTTTGTAACTCTTCCACACCTCCAGGTAGCTGTGAGAGCTCCCACAGCACTCAAAACCCACTGGCAGCACCGCACATGGCGACATGCTGGGCAGGAAATCAGGAGGAAAAGAGAAGTTCTCGTTTGCACGCTCCCTGCTGTCGCAGGTGCAGGTTTCAAGAGGTATCTGGGACAGCGTCTTTCTACAAACGTGGGTGCTCTGCTGGCAGTGGTGATTGCAGCTGGACAACAAGAGCTCTGCCTTGCTTCCAGCTCTCCCTGAGTCTTTTCAAAGAGCAAAGCTCTCACTGCCGAAACAACTGTGAATGAACCTCTCTAGATTTACCAGGCTTCCTTGCAGAGCCTGGGGGAGAACTCTGTGTTTGAAAAAGCCACATCTCATGGCTGCTGCTTTAGAAGTGGAATAAAATGCAGACAAGTGTAGCACAAGGGAGAGCTAGTCTTTGTTTAATGTTTGTCATTTTTCCTTTTCCTAAAAGGT
The DNA here is from genome assembly GCA_013400175.1 of Phainopepla nitens. Classification (NCBI taxonomy): domain Eukaryota; kingdom Metazoa; phylum Chordata; class Aves; order Passeriformes; family Bombycillidae; genus Phainopepla; species Phainopepla nitens. The sequence continues at coordinate 4,901 of VXBQ01010230.1, forward strand.
GCTACTTCTGCACAACTGATATTAGGCATATTTAGCATTATGCTGATTTTTGCTTACAGGCACTTAGGCCTCATTCAGTCTTTCATAAAAGCATAGAAGGGCTTGGGCTGGAAGGTTCCCAAGGAAGATCACTTAGTTCCAGCCCTCCTGTCATGCACAGGGACACCTTCCACTACACCAGGTTGCCCAAAGCCATCCACAGCCTGGCCTTGAACACTTTGAGGGATGGGGCATCCACAGCTTCTCTGGGCATCCTGTGCCAGTGGACATCAAAAACGCTGACTGCAACACTTTGAGAGTGACCATCCAGCTAACTGCTCCCCAGCTGAGAGGTCCATCCATCAGATCCACACCCTCACAGTTTGGAGACAAGGATGTCATGCAGGACAGTGCCAAATGCCTTGCACAAGTCCAGGTGGATGATGCCGGTCACTCCTCCCTTATCCACAAACACTGTCACTCCACCATAGAAGGCCAACAAATTACTCAGATATTATTTGCTCTTTGTGAAGCCATCACAAATCATTTCCATGTGCCTTAGAATAGTTTCCAGCAGGAACTGCTCAGGGATTTTGCCTGGCTCCAAAGGGAGACTTGCTGGCCTGTAGTTCCCTGGGTCTCCCTCATTTCCCCTTTTTAAAAAGGGGGCTGTGCTTCTCCTTTTACAGTCAGTGGGAGCTTTACTGGAAGTTGCCTGCTACAATTTCTCAGCTGTGAAGGACAGTGTCTTCACCTCTTCCTCCACCCTCAGGACCCACACATGCATCTCATCAGGTCCCCTGGATTCGTGCACCTTCAGGTACCTCAGACAGTCTCAAACCTGTCTTTCTCTACAGCAGGATGGCCTTCATTCTGCCAGTCCCTGCTTTTGCCCCCTGCAACTCAGGTTACTCTTCCCTGGTTATGGGCACAAGAAAATAGGTGCTGTGTAAGACCCCTGGGCTGGAAGTGGGTGTGAAGTGATTGCATGAACTGAGCTGGCATAACAGCCACACATTTCTGATTAGGATGTCCACCTTCACCAGGACTCCAGCGAATCATTCCTCTTCAACCTGGGCACTTATCAGACTTAATCCTTTGCCAGGAACATCAGCCTCTTCTCTCTTGTCTTTGTTTCAGGTGGAAAGGCCTCCAAAGATGTGCAGACTTGACCCAGGTTTTCCTCAGTGTTCCTGCCAGTGTCTGCTGAGCCGGAATGATGGGATGCTGCTGGGATGCAGCGTGGATTCCAGCGCAGGCTCAGACAAGGGTAGACGTGTGAAATGTGCTTCTGCAAAGACCACATGTGTGCCAGTGGTGTGTCAGTGGCCACATCTGCCCTTTGGACACAAAGGCTATGCAGCAGGGCAGTCCTGCAGCAAACCCTCTTGCTCCTTCCTTGCTTCCTCTCTGCCCACAGGGCCCCTTGTGAGCACCAGGGGGATTCCTGTCCTCTGCGACTCATCCTTTCCTTCCCAAGCTCTCTGAGCTGTGTTTGATGCTGTGTGCTTGCTGAGAGGAACTAAGAAAAGCAACCACTATTCCGACAGAGAAAACCACTGTTCTTCCCGTTGCATTGTAGAGTTGCACTACAAGCCACTGAGAACACAAACATGGGTCTTACAGCATCTCTCTGAATTTGGGAATGGAGGTGATCATTTGGCCCCACTCTTTACACTGCTCACAGGCTCCTCTGTGCCCTTTGACCTGCCAGATGCGCCCATGTTGTGCTCAGGGGCGGACAGAGGCTGATACAGCACCCAGATCCAAGCTGGGCATGGACCATGCTGAGCAGAGCCCAAGGGCTGGGTGGAAGAGATCAGAAAAGGCAGGCAGAGCCCACAGCTCATTCCCATCCTCAGAGAATCCAGTGGCTGGAGAGTAATGCTACAGGGGAGTGCACCAGGATCAGAATGATCCTGGGAGTTAACAGTGTCTGACAGAGGGATGGGCAGGGCCAAAAGAGCTTGCTTGCCTTGCAGAGGGGCAGTGTACACCAGCAGGGCAGCCTGAGGGACTGCCAGAGCCTGTTCACCTCCTGCACACAGAGTACCCTGCCAGCACTGCCAAGCACCACAGCCCCTCCAGGGCTTGCCTCCTGCCCACATTCCTGTGGCTGCAGAGGAGCTGAGCCCCTGTCACAGCACTGACACCATCTGCATCCAGGCACCTACAGCTGCTCAGAGGCCCTGCTGCTGGCATTTCTGATGGTGGTTTTTTGGGTAAAGCCTAGAAAGCTCTGCTTCTCTGCAGAATGGGGAAGAGAAGACACTTTCTGTCAATGCCTGTTTTCATCTCAAGAGCATTGCTGATTACAATCCAGCTCAGCCTCACTTCTCTAATAGGTCCAAGCATGTCAGGCATGTAATTAGCACTTGAGGCTCATTGGGAGAAACTAATCCATGGCTGCTGGGTGCAGTCCAGGAGCACAGGCTGGGAGGGGCACCTCTATCCTCACCCTCCTTACACTCTTTTCCAAATCATTCCATAAAAACTGCCATGAGGAAAGGCCACCTTGGAGCAAAGGAGCCTGTGCTCTAACCCAGGGTGTCTTTTTGTGTGCTTTGGAGGTGTCCATGGGAAACTGTCAAGGGACCACCACTGGAGAGATGGAACTCCCCACTTGTGCGAAGCAGTTGGATGTATTTGTGGGGCTGGCGCACTGATGGAGAAAGGAGAGTGTTCAGACAGAAAGGAGAAGAAACACTCAGCTTCCAGCCTTGTAGGGATTAACAGCAACTGGGAGAGTAATGGAACTGTTCTCAGACACTGTTTTTACCCTGCACAATGGTATGCAGAGAGCTGCCCACAGGCTCTCCACCACAGCTAGAGGAAGGAGGCTGAGTCAAGTGAAATTTCAGCAAGGAAAATATGGTATAGATGTGACCAAATAGGCACCTTTTGTTGCATGGAATGTGTACTCACTGTGACATGGGTAGTACTGAATGCCTAAGACAGGAATGGTAACAAAAGGTTGATCTATTTGCCTCCTAAAGGCAGATATTTACTGTTTTGTTTCTTCTCCTAGTTGATGGTATTAAATGAATAGCCTCCTTGCTGACATTGTTTATTACCCATGAATATAGAAAGCCTTTTTCAGAAATATGTGGACTGCCTGTCCCTGCAGCCAGGAGCAGTGAGCCTGGCAGGCTAAGTAAAGCCCCAGCATGGGCCAGAAGGGGAGGGTCAGGAGAAAGGAGAAAGGAGAAAGAGCTATGCTGATAACTCAGGTCAGGCTCCTGGGTTCAGCCCTTTGCTTAACAGCCAAAGGTGTCCTTTCTTACACTATATTATCTCACACACAAAGAATAAAGGACAAGGTGAAATCTAAGAAGCAGTAGGCGAAGTCCAACCCTTTTGGCAGGGCAGCTCAGCAGCTGAGAGAGGCGACAGCAAAGTGCACTGCAGTCTTGCTGTGTTTGAGGCCATGTGCTTGCTGAGAGGAGCTAAGAAAAGCAATCACACTTTCCACCAGTGGAGAGTTGTATTGCAAGGCACTGAGAACACAAACGTGGGTCTTAGAGCATCTTAGTATTCTTCACTAGCAACCAAAGCTGCTGAGTGGGTCTTTAGGAGTGATGGAGCAGGGAGACCTTGGGGATGCTCTGCTTGGGAGTCATGGAAGGGAAAGGGGGTGGCAAAGCAAATCACTGAACAAGGCATTGTGAGAAGAGCTGGGAAATGGTGGCACTTTAACCTGTACTGGTCCACCAGATGCTAAAGGACATCTGACACGTGTCTAGGAACAGGAGGGAGAATTTGTGTTTCCTGAATCTGTGCTCTGGTGATGGGAAGTGGAAGCTTGGTGGAGCACACAGTCCAACACCCTGTGAAGGTGTCAAGGCCCAGGCACTCCTCTGCAGTCCCTCTGAGCACTCGTTCCCCATAGGATCTGCTCTGGGCACTGCTTGGAACTCAGCTGACACAAAACCTTTCAGGCTGGCTACGGCTCAGTTTTAGCCACCACCCTCCCACCCCCTGGTCACTGCAGCTGTGATCCTCATTAGAAGTTCTCGTTAGCTGCCACTGGATCACTACACAGTGTCGAGCAAGGCTGATGAAAAAGGGGTCAGGGCCAGCTTGGATCCCAGACCCTTCCTCTGCACAGAAAACATGTCCTAGAAGCTTCTCCACCTGCCTTCCAGGCACACTGGGACTGTAAGGGGAGGAGAGTTTTGTACAGGTGTGGCACTTCAGGGAGGAAGAATGCCCTGTGAGAGCAGCACAGCAAGACAATAAGGTGAGAGCAGGACAATGACACAAGGCACCCTGCTCAGTGCACGGTGTCCCCGTGATGGGGTGAGCTGAGCAGCAGGGCCAACCACACGTGCCACCCACATCCTGTGCCTGTGGCTGCACTGCTGTTCCCTGTACACTTATCTGAGGCACCATGCACAACGAGTTGTACCTGTATCTGCCAGGGGAGTGGGATACACTCCGGGATCCCACCCTAGTGTTCCCTTTTCTCTGTCCAACAGCTTTACCCTGCCCCACTGCCACTGTCAGCCCATTCCACCGCAGCAGGGATGGGAGAGACCCTCCTGCCTCACTCGGGCCATCCTCCTTGCCCTGTCCCTCTGCAAGAGAAGGACCCTGATCCATCAGGTTGGACCTCAGCAGAGGTTCCAGGGTGGGATGAGCCCACATGCTGAGGATGCAGGCAGGGCTGTTCACACGGCTGGGTGCAGCCACCGCATGTTTTTTTTCTTGGTTCCTCTTTTCACAAGAACCAAGGTGCAAACTCAGCAATATCATCTCTGTCACAGGCAGCCCCAGACTCCTCTGGGGATGGCTGGGTGACTGAGATCTGCAGTGTGTGACAAGAGTCTGCAGGTCTACGGGTCCCTGTTGCATCCCACTGTACTCGACACAAACAGATCCTGGTCTTAGTGTGCACCTTGAAAACAAACAGGAAAGCCACACAACACTGGGACATGGTTGCACATGCTGGCCTGGGAGAATCACTTCAGCAGGGATCTGGGCAAGAGGAAGGCAGTCTGGGCAGGAGAATATCCTTTGTTGCAGTTTTAGCCCTTGTTTTTTGCGTGACAGTGTGCTGTGCTTATACTCTCTGCAACCACATGGACACATTTTCCCTGGAAACAAGCACCCGTGACACCTCACACATAGTACAGACCCTGATGTCACTTCACATCAGCAATTAAATTTTCTGGTCCCTGTACTCTCCCACAGCCACTAGATCAGCTGTTTTCTCTAGCCTGCATCCACCCAGATACAACACCACAGTGGACCAGGATGGCATGATTAGATGCTAGTATAATGATTTTTATCACCTTGCTCCAAGAAATACTCCAATTCAGACAGATACATAACAATGCAAGGTCACAGTTCCTGGACCCACAGCTCAATTGCCAGACAGTGCAGCCTCCTGGGTGCAAATTCCCACTGACTGTGCTGGCATCAAAGTGTGCAGCCAGTGTAGGAAGAGCCCAGCAGAATCCTGGGGGTGCCCTGATCTTTCCAGCACCAAGGAAGTCCATTAAAGAGCAGTCCCAGAATATTATAACTCCTGTCCCCAGTCTCTCCTGAACACCCAGGGGCTCAGCTCATGGCTCCCCAGGTCTTTGCACCAGCACCTGTCTCCTCTGTGGTGAGGACATGGCACCCTAACACTCTGCAAGGACAGACAGGTACCTTGTATTTCCAGCTCCATGGAGGAGCACTACAGACACTGCAGAGGCTTTCCCAGCACCCCAGGCTTTGCTGCCCTCCATCCCAAACAGAACTCTGCCTAACCACGACCCAAGTGGTGGATNNNNCAGCTGCTGTATCCTGCATGCCATGAAGCTACACTGCAGCTCTGCAAAAGGACCACTGTAAAACCTTCCCTTGGGGACAGAGGAGGGTGCACTGCTTACCTTTTTGCTGGGGTTTTCTATTGTAGGGATAGGGATTGCCACGAATTTGTGCTGCCAGCAGAGGTGTGAGGAGCAGGAGAAACATCCATTGCAGGGCCATGTTTGCCTATGCTGCCAGGGCAGGATTGAAGTCTCAGCTACGCCGGCTGCCTCGCTGCACACCCGTCTGATTGTGAGTGGTGCAAGCACGGAAAGGAAACAGGCACACAGAGAAATCACATATGGTGCAAGAGGCTTCCTCATTGGAGAGGGAAACTCCGCCAGTGTCAGTGCTGCCTTCTTTCTCTTTCAGCTCCACGATCCTTTTGCAATCTTGCTGTCTCTAATTTCTTGTCTAAAACCACAGCTCTTAGGTCTTCTGTCAGGACCAGCTGTTAACAACAGCTGGGTTGCCTCTTTTCCCAGCACAGATCTCAGAAGGGTTTGTGAGGTGTTCTTGTCCGTGGCTGGGCTTTAGCAGGAAGATGTGGCTTCCACACTCACTCAGAAAGTCAAGCAGTGACTACATCAGGACAATCCTCACCTCGGTACTGCCTTGATAAGGACTGTGGTAAAATGGACTTCTGAAGGGCACAAATTATCCTTATGACCTGGCAGTGTGTGCCATGGACGGGAAAGCCAAGGTTTTGGCATGAGTGGTTGGGTGTTCAGGACTGGGCTGGGAGCAGATGTTTGGGCAGAAGGGGACAAGAGCCCTGGAGGCCTCGAGCTCAACTGCTGTGGTACATTGCGTTGTCAAAACTCGGTGGGGGCAGGAATGACCATGAAGAGTGGGAGGCCAGCAGAGGCAGTGGGGCAGAAAAGGGACTGCTGCTGAGGCTGTCTGTGCAGCTGGAGGCTGATGGCACTGGCCACAGCAGCAGACCCAAGCAACAGAGGAGATCCAGGGCAGGAGTTGATGAATTTGTGTTTTCCCAGACACTTTGCTGGATGTGCCTGGCCTGCATCCCAACTGAAACACACACCTAGGAGAAAAACAGGCCCTCAAGTCTTCTCTGAGGCTTCACAGCTAGGCTGCAGTCCCCTGTGATGGCTCTCCTCTGTTGTGCTCCTCAGCACCAACTGGTGCTCCACACCTGGGGTCAGGCTCAACTTTCTGCTGATTTGCACACCCTGCAACACCTTTATTCAGCAGCATTGAGCAGGCCAGTGCAGGGTGGCCCTCTCCAAATACATTCTCCCCAACCACCCTCAAAAACTAACCCTGAGCAAATCATGGTAGAATCCTTGTTTTCTTCTTTTTCTGCCAATATAGGAGCTGCCTGGACACTCCTGCAGTCTTTTACCTTTCAGGGGCAGAGCAGGAGACTGCCCAGCCACATTCCCTCCTAGGCTCAGAAAATCAGTCTCCCTTGTCTGTGTTTCACCTCTTCCTGAAACAGAGCTGGCAGGGCCAGGAGTCCCCACCTCCATGAACCTGCCTTTTCATTTCCTTTGCTCCCATATGAAGCTCACCCATAGAGAGTTCACTGTACTCAAGCACATTTGCCCTGGGGCTTCAAGTGCACAGAAGGACCCTGGCATGGCAGCAGGGCACAGCCTGGGAGGTACCTGGGAGGTGGGTGTGCTTTGTCTCAGGTACCTGGGAGGTTTGGGGAGTGGAGGGAAGCAACTGCTGCTCTGCCTCCAGCAACAGCAGCAACTCAGAGGTCGCCTCTCCCTGCTCCTTTGTGTGTCTGGGCCTTTCAAGAAAAAAAAAATTAAAGAGCTGCAAAAGCAAACGGTGTTGATAGGAACAGGTTCTTCAGTTTGGAGGATCTTTGCAAAAGGAGTAGGAGAATTCCATAAATTTAAAAAGTCTAAAAAAATCACTTTCCTGGTCCTGCTCTGCACCACTCCCAGCAGAACAATGGTTCTCAGCTCCTACGTTACCAGTATCTGGCATCTCTGAAAATCCTTCATGGCCCCTCATGAAACCTCAAAAGCCATGGACAAAGTGTGGCCCAAGCAGTTGTCAGGAAAGCTCTCTAATTCTTCACACTTCCCCTTGCTCCACATCACAAAAATTCAGCCTTGAGTGTAACTGGGCTGTGGCAGGGAGGACGGAGGGGTGTTGCAAGTCAGTTCTGCTTTCCCCAGAGGGTCCAACAGCTTATGGTCACACCAGGCAAACCAAAAGCCACACAGACAGCTGCACCCAGCTCAGCTGGAAGGATGGGCAGGCTGGACCTCAGCAGGTGCAGGAAAGGAGCTGCATCCTGCTGCAATGGCAGGATCCAGGCATGCTGCCAGGAGTGTGTGCCATTTCACCACAAACCTTGCAGGGCTCTGGCACTGGAGCCACGTTTTGCAGCAACTGTGTCACCTCAGGGACGTCACTCTGCTGCGAAGACCTGCTCACCTGTTAACCCTACAGATGTTGTGGCAGATCTGGAGTTCTTGAACTGTTTGCAAGAAGGGCTGCTGGCTGCTTCTACAGGCTGTTCTTTGCTCACGTTTTTGTTTGCCTTATCAAGATACTGTCTGATACTATCTTTGTCCTCTAGACATGATTTCTTCTCTTTGAAGGAGCCTCTCTTGTTTGAATAACCTCTGGCCCTGGTGGTTATTCCTGCTGCTTCTTCTCTACCTTTTGATACCAGGAGCTCTGAAGGGCTGACTTAAGTCTTTGCAGGATTGCTGAACACTGTGACCCTGCTGCTTTATCTGTTTCCTCATTTCCACATATTTCCCCTTTTTGATGCTGATTAAGATATCCCTGGACTTTTAAGACTTTGGTAATTATGCAATGTCATGGAAACAAAGCATGTTGTGGCTGTCACCAGCAGGCAGCCCTTTCCTGGGAACATGCTTGGCTCATATTTCCTGCACAGAGCTCAGTTCCCCATCTTCCTCCCAGTCTTGTAGTGCATGTGGAAAGCCACACACTGACAGCTTGCCTGCCCCTGCCTGGTATTGCAAATCAGTCACAGGAGTGCTTGAGGACCAACAGCAGTAGCACTATTCCCTGCCCCTTTCTTTCATTTGGGATTTCTGTTCCCAAAGGCGTATCCATGGTGCAAAAAGGTCTGAATCCCTCCCCTGAAGCAGGGGTCCCATCACTGGGGCTATGCCTTGGAGAATCACACAATCACAGAATGAGCTGAGCTGGAAAGGACATACGTGGATTATTGAGTCCAAATTACTGCCATGCACAGGACTTCCCCAAGAATCATACCATGTGACTGAGAGCACTGTGCAATCTTCTTGAGCTCTGTCAGGCTTGGTGACGTGTCCACTTCTCTGGGGAGCCTGTTCCAGTGCCCAACCTCCATCTGAGGGAAAAACCTTTTCCTAATATCCAACCAAAACCTCCCCTGACAGAGTTTCAGGCCATTCCCTCAGCTCCTGTCACTGGGCACTACAAAGAAGAAACCAGTGCCTGAAAGGTCTTCTCCCTGCAGCTGGAAGTCAGTGCTTGCACCCACACATGCTCCTCCCCTGCATGATGCCCTCCAGGAGTGGCATCTGGCTTGCCAGCCCTCCCCTGACATGGAACACGTGCAGCTGCTGGTGCCAGCCTGGCCCTTGCCCCACGAGCATCCCAGCCAGGGGAAAAGGGCCCTGGGCCATGAAAGCCGCTCATGGGCAATGCTGCCGCTGAGGCTCACTCAGAGGAGGCCTTGTGGGTTTCAGGGTACAGCTGGAGGCACTGAGGCAGAGAGGGAGTCAGCGAAGGGCCCAGGGGAGGAAGTCAGCACGGCAGGAGCCAATTTCCGTGCCGAGCCCCAGGATGGTGCCGCAAGAGCAGCACTGTCCTTCCTCCAGCTGGAGGGGAACCAGGCTGTGCCCCAGCGTCAGCCCAGCCTCAGCACTCCTGGCCTGCTGCCACAAGTAGGGTCTCACTGACCAGCGGCCTGGGAAGTGGCTCCTGTGACTCCAGGCTGGGACAGTGGCAGTGCAGGGAGCTGGCCTGTCCCCAGGCTAGGCTGCAGCTGGGCAGGCCTGGAAGTTGGATGTTCAGCTGTTTTGAGCTCACACACAGCTCTCAGGGGTTAATATGAGCTTGCACTTAGTTTTTTGACCCCAAACTAGTGGCCACAAATATGCCAGAGTCACCTGCATGCCCATCCCCATCATGGCAGCTCCTGCCCATCATGGCACAGCTGCTGAATGGAATCTTGTGGGATTTCAAATGTTCAAGGATGGGGCCAGACTGGATGGGCCTTTGAGCAATTTGGTCTGGTGAGTGGCACCCCTGCCCACAGTAGAGGGGATGGAACTAGATGTCCTTTAATGACCTTCCAACACAAACTATTATTTGATTCTATTAATTGTGTGTGTGTCACTGCTTGCTGCACACTTAACAGTTTGAGCATGGGATCTGGCTGTCAGGAGAGGCATAGGAAGGAAGGGCATTCCCTTCTCTCTTCCAATAGGTATCAGGCCTTTCCATTGGACACATGCATTCCAGAGTTCCTTCAGCACTGACACCCAGGGTTCACAGTCAGCACCTTTGACCTCAGGATGAGCCAGGTCCTGACAACCTGGCAGAGAAGGTCCAAGGGGACCTTCTGCCAGGACCCCCTAGCACTTGACACCAGTGGGTTTCCTCCTGCCTCAGCTGGCACATGTCCCTCAGATTGTCATGCACATTTAGGGCGTATCCCGTTGAACCCTAAATCTGCCCCAGCCCTGCTGTCACCTCATGACTTTACTCCTGCCAGCACTGGGTCCCATAGCCATGTAGGTCATCCCTCCCAGCTTCTGTACCATGCAGAGCAGATTCCTGTGCCATGAAACTGGGCTCCTTTTTGCTTCCCACATGTTGAATCTCTGCTCCCAGCATCCACCCACAAAGCCCAGCACTTCTTTGCTAAGACCTGCTTTGAAATCTGAAAGGAAGCCAGGAGCAACTTTGCTGAGCAGCAGCTCAGATACACCTGCAAGGAGCAGGAGAGGAGGACACTGCTGCTGGTCAGGTGTCATGAGACAGGCAGGACTGACTGCATCTTGGTGCTGCTCCAGAGCTGGCCTGGCCTGCCTCTACACCTCAAGACATATGAGGGGCCTGGAGCAGCAGTGTCCCCAGAGAGCAGGAGTCCCTAAGATGAGTATCTGTGGACATTTAGGGTCTCTGCTTCCTGCTTATCATGACCCTGGCAGAGTTCAAAGGCCCATGTCCCCATCAGGATCCTACAGCTGACCCTCCAGGACCAGGCCTCCAGCAGGGCCGCTTGGTCACAGCTCCAGTACTGTCCCATATTTTCCCAATGTCCCATACACATTTCTGTGTGCTTCCAGCCTTGCAGGATTCATGAGCTTTGTGCCCCGTGACCAGTTCCTTGTTGGCACAGGCTATCTGATAGCCACCAACTTGGATCTGCTTGACTTTAGCCAGATGACCCCAAAGAAGACTTCAGCAGCGGCAAGTTCCATAGCAGCAATCCCAAATCCAGCCTCTGACACCTTAACCACCCCTTTGTGCCTCCCTTGCATCCAAGGCTACCCCAGGAGCAAGCACCCAGGGAGCTGCTCAGCATCAGTGCCCACAATGCAGGCAGCTGGAAATCCCCTTTCCTGCTGACTCAGCACCCTGGTGGGGGCTGTTTGCCAGCACATGGTCTCCTTCCTCGTTTGGGCCAGCCAGTGCAGGCAGGGAGAGCAGCCTGGCTCCATGGAGCTTGTAAACAGCCCTGACCACTGCCCCCTCTGAGAGCCTAATCAAAGCAGCTCATGTACAGGCCCTGGCTGCTCTGTGCTGCTCCCAGCCAGAACAGGGGCTTATGCTGCTTCAG
>VXBQ01010230.1:19237-31982 GCA_013400175.1 Phainopepla nitens
TGGCCTGGGAAGTACATTTCCAGTGGTCATTTTCTGGAGTAAGTGTGTACAGAGGGAGAGGCAGTGCAGAGGGGTCTCAGCTACTGGGGGCAACCTCATGCCTCCCCCTCACCTATTGTAAGCAACAGGGATGGCTCCATGTTCTGCTCTCAACCTTCTGGTTGCTTCTCAACCTTCTTCTCTGGTTTTGGGAGGGATGAGGTGATGATGGGGCCATGTAGCAGGGTTTAGATGCCAAGGCAGTAATAGAACTCAAGCAGAAGAGGAAAGCCTATGAGATGGACTGAGCAAGGGTGTGGAAGGAATTAAGGCAGGCTGGCAGAACTGAGCAGGGTTACAGACCCTTCATGTACCACCACGCTGTAGCCCAGCGGTCAGTTCTTGGCCTGACTTCCACTTGTACTGCCATACTCCAGGTTAACCAGCCCTTCTCACCCCTAAACCACCCCTGCCCTTACCTGTTTGGCTGCCTGGGCTCCTTTGGTACCTTCCTGGACCCAAACAAGTGTCCCCACTTGATGGGTTGGCTGCTTTCTGATGCACTGGTGCTGCTGTCCTCTTGGGGGGCTGCTGCTGCTGCTCCCACTCTTTGCTGAGCCTCCTTCTCCTTGCTGCGCTTTAGCTCTGTAAGCACAGAGTCTGGGGGGCTGCCCATCCAGAAGGGCCAGCTCCGTTCCTTCACCTCTTCGCCGACCACTACCTGCTGGGGCTTTTCCAAGGGCTCTTCCACGGCTTCAGGACTTGGCTTGCTGGCTGCCTTGGGCTTCTCCTCCAGGGTGCCCTCAGCAATGGGACACGCCTCTGCACCCTCCACCACCCCTTCTCGGGGAGGCGGTGCCTTGTGGGTCTCCACTGACCTGGGCCCAGGATTCAGAGCCGCCTTCTTCTTCTCAGAGCGGATGAACTTTGAGCCTTCGGCTGAGCTCTCGATGTAAATCTGAGAGGTCTGCATGAGCTGGTACCACCACCCTGCCTGCTTGTCCTTCTTCCCTTCCCACGTGCTCTCTCGCATCTTGCCCTGCTCTTCCTCCCTGTCACCTTCTCCGCAGGAGGCTCCCACTCCCTTGACCCTCTTCTCACTCACAGCTTGCTGTGGGCTGTGCCCTGGTGAGATGTCACCATCTCTGGCACGCCCCTGGCATGTTTCAGGGGCGGTGCTGCAGCCGTCGGGGTCCTCACTGCTGCCCCGGGTCCGCATCAGCTGCAGGGTGGAGTGCACGGAAAGCAGCAGGTCCTGCTTCACACGCAGCAGCTCCTTTTGCTGCTGCTGCTCTTTGCCCATCTGCATCAGGTGGTGCTCAAAGAGGAGGTCTAGGTTGAAGGGCAGCAGGGAGAGAGGCTGGAGCAGGAGCAGGAGCTCCTCAAAAAGAGGCTGGCACACACTGTGAGACAGGCACAAGAAGCCCACTGGCTGGTAGTGTGCCAGGATGATGTCTGTAGGAAAACAGACATTAATTAGAGGAGATGCTCTTTCCATCACTGCCAAGCTGCTGAAGCTATGAGGAAAGGAGATGGACACCAGTTTTTGGTCACAGTGTGAGGCTCAGGCCTGGGTAAGGGAGCATCAGATGCTCTGTGACCTCTCAGCAAACTGGCCCAGACAGAGCTTTCCAGCTGTACCTGCAGCCAGGACTTGCCTGGCAGACTATCAACCCAGATGACCTCTGCCACCAAATGCCATCAAAGTAGGATGGGAATAAAGAGCACCAAAGGCTTGGCAAATGTGAAAATCCTGTTTTTCAACTCCTGGAGATGAACAAGGAGCTGCAGATACAGACAGCAGCAGTCCCCTGCAGACAGAGGTGTCAGGGACAGCAAAATACAGTCTTTCCAGGGACCTGTCAGGGCTGAACTGCGGGTCTTGGCAGAGAATGAATTAGCATTTCTATCTGTAGCACTAATTGTTCACTTGATTTGACTGCATCTGCACTACCCTTCTGTCCTGCTTTACTGTCAGGTCTCACTACCAGGGAAAGAGCTGGGAATGGGATTTGTGGCCCAAGTCCAGTGAGATAACAAATCTACACCACACACAGGATTTGCACCTTACTTCCAACCCCTCTGCTTAGCTCTCATCACCTTGACAGCCCCAGCTTTTGCTCACACTTCCAGCTCTTAATGATGGCTTGAAATAGGTGGTTGTCTTCTGCTTCAGAAAGCCAGGATAAGCCAGGAAAGGAAATGAAAACCAGGAATCTATTCTATTCTATTCTATTCTATTCTATTCTATTCTATTCTATTCTATTCTATTCTATTCTATTCTATTCTATTCTATTCTATTCTATTCTATTCTATTCTATTCTATTCTATTCTATTCTATTCTATTCTATTCTATTCTATTCTATTCTGCTATAAAGCAGCTACATCCAGTAAAATCTGCTTTTTGTATGTTAGGTATTCCTTTCCATTTCTTCCTATTTTCCATGCATGAAAAGTTTCAGGTAAGTGTGTACATCTCCAGGCATACAAAACTCTCAGGCACTGGGCAAGGAACATAGAAATTTGGGGAGGCTGAGGTCTAATCTCCTGCAGATAGACTGAGGGATCAACACTGATAGCCTTGGGTACTAGCTTCAAGTGGAAGGAGAATGGAAGTCCAGGTTCAGGTGGAAGGAGCTATATGGTGCTTGGACTTGCACCTGGAATTTCCATGCTACATTAAGACTGTGTATAGCTTAGTCCTTCACCTCAGGGCAGAGAAGAGCAGCCCAAACTGAGAGAGCAAGAAGACAAAGATATTTCCATCCCAGGCTCTATTTGTGTGCAGAGGTTGGCTCCCACTGCAGCCCACAGCCTTCAGGCTCTTACCTTCATGGTTGTAAAGGTGGTTGAACCAGAACTCCAAGGACCGGATACTGCAGGAATGGAAAATTAGCAGGGTAAGAGAGAAACAGTGAAAATCTATTCACCCCATTCAACCTAACTGTTCTGCTCTATGTCCTTGATAGAGTTTTGTTTTGCTGAGAAGAGGCTGCTGTGGAAGAGGCAAATGATCTACAAAACTAAGACCACTGCTGGTGGCTCAGCCCAAAATATGCCAGTGTCCCGTGGCAGTGGGAAGAGCTGGCTCACCCTGTCTGGGGAGAGCAGGGCAGAGCTTGTTCCTGCCTGAGGGAGTTCTACAACATCTGGAGATCTTGGGAACTCTGTTGCCACTGCCAGAGCTCTTGCTGACCACCAGAGAGGAGCAGGGAAACACCATCCCAGCAGTGCTTATCCCTTCACCCACAAAAACATATTGCTGCCTTCCTCTGTTAAATACAGCAGAGTGTGCACACTCTTTATCCAAACTAGAAGGGCCAGTCTGGAGTCCTGGACCAGGGCAATTTCTCCTTCAGAGCCTTGTGCCTTGGGATCCAGGAAACAGTGGTTTAAAGAGGAATTTCCAAAAGTAATTATTGCATCTTTTATATCTAACCTCATATGAAGCTGGACAGAGTTTTCTCACCTAATGTTTTGGGGCTAAAACAGACTGACCCTGTTCTTCAGTTGGCTACAGCCACACATTCTCAGTCCTAACCTGGAAGGAGTCCCCTGAGGCTTACAGCTTCTTCCTTCCCTTGCCTGCTTCTGGGAAGTGGCTTCCCAGATTCTTAAAATTTTTTCATGGTCAACTGTGCCTGCCTGCAGTCAAGGACCAATAGCTGCTGCCAGCCCTGGACAGGGACATGCAGCCACCCCAGGGGTCCTGCTTACTTGAGGAGGCCGAAGATAAATGCGTTGAACCTCATGGTGTGGTTGGTGAGCTCTGTGTACTGGCTGATCTTGCTGTAGAGGCTGTGAAGCAGCTTTGTAGAGGGGCCTGTGGAGAGAAGCAAATTGTTGAGATTAGTTGTGGTGAGCAAAGCCAAAACTGCACCACAGGATGGAGCATCAAGGCGAGACAGATGTTGTCTGGGTGTCCATGTCTGTCCACCACATGCCTCTCCAGCACACCAGTGTGAGCTCACTCCAAACCAACACTTACACATGGGAGATGGGCTGTGATCCATCCCAGACCTCCACTTCAAAACTCTGGGAGAGTTACATTACCACAAGGACCTGCCTCCCACACTTCAGTGACAATAGCAGCCATTGTCTCAAAATCAGCGTGTAAAGAGAATATTGTGGTGAGTGCTTATAATTTGGGGTGTCCACAATCAAAGAGATCACCACAGAGCTGGAGATTTGCCATAATCAGACTATGAGGCTTCCCAGTATGATGCCAATGTGCAATTAATTTTGTTGGGGTTTTTTACTCCCTTTTCAAATTGGTTTGTCCCATTACGGGAGAATTTGGAAATTTCAGGGGAACTGACAGTATATACTTGGACAGAACAGCACAGTGTTTCTCCCTTCTTGCAAGAGATGGTCACTGTGCACCCTGTTCCCTGCAGGAAAATGGGTGTTTAGCACTCCCATCCTTAGAGCCAACCTTCCCCAGCACCTCCCAACCACAGCTACCGCAGGCACTGCTGCACAACATCCATACCTAGCTGGGTGGATGCCTCCACCACGCTCCAGGGGATGTTCCTCCTCTGGCCGATGATCATGTCCAGGACGTACGCCTTGAGCCCATCACTCAGGATGTCCCGGACAGCTGGGCACAGGTATTTCAGGATGAGATGTCCCACATTGGGGCTCACGGAGCTGTTCCCAAGTTTGGCCTGATGGACAACAGGGAGAGCTACGNACAGACAACCAGCAAGCAACATCCAGGCTCAGCAGCTGCTTGAACATGCAGAGTCTTTGCTTTCACTCCTGATGCTTCATACACCAGTTCTGGATTGCTCTCTGCAAGCTCCTTCCCAGTCTGGGAAGAAGCAATAATTTGAAAAAATATTATCCTAGCTTGGGAAGAGGATATCCCAATTAGAAAGGATGCCTGGTTCTCCCAAAAGGGATAACAAGGCTATGCTGCTGGAGGAAGGAAAGAGCTGGAGGTATTCCTGCTGCTGTAGATTTTCTTGTAGCTAATTTTGGAGCAGGAAGCACCAAGCCACACAGAACTACCAGCGCTGAGGGGTTAAGCAACACTTAACTCAGTGACTTGTCAAGCTCTAACTCCTAGGGATTACTATAAATAAACAGATGAGGGCAAAATGGATGGCCAGAGCTCAGAGTGAGGCGAAGAGGAAGCATGTAAGAGCCCAGCACCAGCAGAGCAGGGACATATTCTGCTGCTTACAGTCTTTGAGCTGTCAAGGGGTCTGTCCAAATGGGTCAGGCAATGGTGTTCAGGGCACAGATTTTACCAGCTGAGCTGGAATTATACTGACCAGTTGGCACAGGTTCACAAAAGCCCTGAACTGAAACTGAACTTGGCTCAGGAATAATCCTGTCAGATCCACTGAGCATGGCAGCAGCAGGGATAGATGCTGCCTTTTGACAGTGAATGCTCAGCCCCTGGCACACTGATGCATAAAGAAACCCAAGGTTAAAACCACAGCATTGTCTGATATGCAAATTAATGGGGGAATGCTGCAATTATTCCCCAAATCTACACTGCAAGAATTGGAAATGCAGAGTGAAGCCCTAAAATGACATTGGAATCTCAACAGCTACAGTTATGTTGCACAGCAATCTCTGCATCAGCAACAGACGTAATTAGGTGAAAATTACACTGGGCTCTGAGATAAGATTGAATGGTTTTGGAATCTGTCCCAGTCAGGTTTCTCCTTGGGGACAGCATGCCAGGCGAGTTGTCACGTCCAGACAGTGTCACATTGCTGCCCAGAGTTGCCTGACCCAAGCCCAGCATTCAGCACTGAGAAGAGGCACCACACACATGCTGGGTGTCACAGAACTACAAACAATGTCTGGCACAAACAGAAGCAAAATTGCTCTGCTTCTGTGTTATTCCAGAAATGGGGGATGAGGGAGCACAGGCCAAAGACAGCCAGCCTCTTAGATGTACTCTAAATACTCTAATAGATTCACAGTATGGCCTACCATGGCAGTGACCAACTGCCCCAGAAGGTGAAGTCTGGTGCACATTTTTACCATTATTAAGCCCTGTAAGATGCTGAGGGATGGGGAATGCTGCACTGTGCCCTGGCACCAGTGCCAGGCCAGAGTCACTGGACATGTGGAGGATGGAGACACATCTCTCCACTGTGTGACAAAAAAGAGCTAGTGGGCTGCATCAGACCAGAAGTGGTGCCCAGGTCTGGTGTTTTTTCTTATAAAGAGCCATAGTAAGTACATAAGAAAGAGTTAAGCCAGAACAAACATGCATAATACTTGCCCTTCATACTTTCACAGCCTACAACTACTTCCAACTCAGAGACTAAGGACATTATTCCTATGTGTTTAGTAAACATCAGTGTATTTCCCTTCCCTGTGTTTTTCTGATCTTCCTTTAAATACATGTAGTGCATCATGCAGCAGGAGTTGTCACAGATTTACTCTCTGCTGCACGGTGTGCCATCACCCCATCACCTTTGTTTGATTTGTTCTTGGTACTCCTGCCTTCGTTAGATAACCAGTTGTTTTTGACTTGAAGAGAATGGAGAGGCAGTCTTGCTCTGTACACTCTGAGCCACTTAAAATGGAGTTGGATGCAAGACATACCTTCACTCCTGGATCCCTGCTGGTTCCAAAGTGAGCCACAATCAGGTCAACAGCAGTGTTGATAGCCTTCACCAGACCTAGAGGAAAACAACAGGTCAGAGAGCTGACCGAGGGGCTGCTGGGACCAACTCTGACAAAACACTCCTTGAAGTAATCGGCTAAGGGCACTGCAAGCCCATGTCTACACACAAACCCTCTCTGCCAAAAAACATGCAGAGATTCTCCTAAATCCTCACCAAAACTCTCCCTGCTGGTTCCAGCACTCACCTATCAGCCTGCCAGTAGGACAACCTGTCAATATTCCCAAGGGACAGGGGCCATCACCTCCACACCCAATGCCCTGAGGCAGCAGAGACGGGATCTGAGGCACTATGTCTTTGTGGCAGGGCAGAAGCCTTCCATTTGGCAGGCTCTGTCATGACTTTCAGTAACAAGTCAATGGTGTGTAATCTTATCATCTGCACCAGGATAATGTGAGCACAGAACTGAAACAGAAGGGAATGCTGCTACCTGATAATCATGAGCACATAGCTGGCAAAGGCATGGGAACCTTTCTGCACATCCCTTGCCTCTGAAATGATAACAAATCAGCTGTCAAATCCTGCCAACCTGCTTCTAGCATGGATCCCACCACAGCCATATCCTGACCTGCTCTGGAGTCCTTTCTCCCACCTTTTTATATAATTCATACAGTTTTATATTACTTATGTAGGACTGATCAGACTTTTTACCTAAATTACAAAATCTCAGGCTAGCACATCTGATGCATCAGACAAATACACACAGGTCTACTTTTGTATATAGAGCCAGGGGTGGCAGCATGCCCTGCCTTTGGGCCCCACTCCTGTGCCTGTCTGCTCTCTCTGCCCACTCTTGTGCACTTAAGATCCTTTCTAATCCTACTTCCTGGGACAAGCAGCTCAAGCACACTCCGTGGCACATTGCATGGTCCACCAGAGATGCATGGACTCACCCTTCTTCTGCAGCAAGTCGATGGAGATGGACTCTGTGTTGCCATCTGGGGAGAGGCAGAACTCAGCAGGCGGTTTCTCTGCTAGCGAGAAGTAGTCAGGGAAGAAGTCATTGTAGGTAAGCTGGAGCTGCCTCATGGACTGACCTGCAGGGACAAGACAGAGGGGACAAGGATTAGCCCCAGTCCCACACATCAAAGCCTCTCCCATGTTGTTTGCTTTTCCCAGAAGCAACCTGCACCAGCAGCAGTCTTCATGCCTGCCTGTCCTCTGCTGGCACAGCAAGGCCACCAGGCTTGTTGCTACTCCAGGAGTGGTTTGCAGTGTGTGTGCAATTGGTCCCCATGGCATACCCAACATCCACCTCCAGCTTGACTGGCAGCCCACGGGCTCTGGAAGGTGCTGTGGGAGGTTCACTCTCATGGGCTGGGACTAAAGGAAACCTTGCTGCACCAGACTCTCCATGCTGCTGCAAGCAGGGTCAGAAGTCAGCACAGAGAATATCATTATTTGTCACACACAGGCATCCACAAACTGCAGGTTTGCTGCCTGTTCTTTGGGATGGCCTCTGTTTTCAAGGGGTGACATCCATAGGAGTTCTCCCATGTGCTTGACTTCCATCTGTTTGCCTCTTTGCTAGCCATTTTCCCTTGAATAAAGATGGAGAAACTGTTTGGGTTGGCAGAGTGAGGTATAAGGCTTTGAGGAATTTTCTCCATGGCTTGAGGCTAGCCTGTAGAATGCTCTTCCTCCCACAGAGAGACCACACTGCTCTCCCCACAGGAGTCTCAGAGGTTCACTCAAAAGCAGCCTGCCCCTGTCAGCCCTTCCTGCACAGGTTTTGGAAGACAGGGAAGACCTTAAGGGCAAAGCCTGGAGAAGACAGAGTCCCATGAAGGTCTTTAGTGCTGTCAGCTGCCTCATGAAATCTACAGCTCAGCACCCAGCACACTGTCTGGGCTGGGGCAGATGGTCAGGCACCATGGGGCACAGACCTGAAATCTCCAAGGGCCCCAACTCCTGTGTGAGAAACTACAAGCTAACCACAGTCCAGGAGTACTTACTGAGGTCTAACCGGGCTCTTGGGCCATTCACTTTGCCCTTCAAACCCGCTCAGAGCTGGACCTGACTGCTCTCACCTCATGGAGAAGGAAGGCTCCACAAAGATTTGAACCAGTGAAGCAATTTTCACCTTCCTCCTGAACCCTCCAGCCCCACTGTGAACAGATGGGCCATCCCTCCTGCTCTGGGCAGGCAGAGTAGTGATGAATCCAAGCTTAACCTGAGCCTCAAGGAAACTGAGCCTGGTCACCTCCCAAGGTCACACCCCCCAAGACCCCCGAGCAGAAAGGAGGTGCGCACCGTTCAGCTTGCAGTGGAAATGGCTGGTGCTGAGAGCGCCAGGGAGCTCAAAGATGGGGTTGCCCCGGTTCAGCCGAGGCTCTTGCTGCCTCCTGTCCAGGCTGCCCGCTAAGCTGGGCAGCCCTGAAACGCGGTCCAGACCCAGGGGGTTCCTCCGCCTGTACTCCCGCCACTTCAGGGCTTGGGGGGAGAGGTGGTTCGCTGGGATGCCGCGGGCAGTGAGCACCAGACAGGACGACGAGAGCACATGGGGGGATGCGGAAGGGAAACGGGAAGGGAGAGGAGGAGAAAGATAGAGGACAGAGAAAGAGAGACAGCACATTACTCAGAGGTCCAGCAGCATTTCAGGTCATTAGCACATGCACATGGAGACAGGTGGAGGCCACTGCCTGGCAAAGCAGGGCAGGAGCTCGGCTGCCCTTGTGGCTGCAGGCACAGAGACAGCAGGTCTGGGGTGCAAGCACCCGGCATGGGGTGCTGTAAGATCAGCAGCCCACACTGCCCTCTCTGGACACACAGTGTAGGAGCTGGAACTGGAGGGACATGCTCTTAGTGCAGATCTTCCTGCAGCATCCAGAAATTTTATCCTGGTCTGTGGCTATAGGAAATGGTGGTACTAGAGGGGGCAGCCATAGCTACAGGGAGCTGTAGATGCTCCGGACTAGCAGGTCCTGGAGGATGGGTACCTACCATTGACAGGCCGTATTCCCATGCTGCTCAGGGGACCAGAGCTGCTGGTGTCACTGCCACTTCTCCGGTGTGAATCTCCATGGCCTCCTACTCGGCTCATGGACATGCCACCCACTGAGAGGGGCGGGAGGGACCCGCTGTGGAGTCGATATTCGGAGAGTGGTGGGCTTGGCTCCAGTGGGGCCTCCTTGGCAATCAGCTTGCGGTTCTCCTTTTGCCTCAGGGTGTCAGCTTTGGTGGCTTTGGAAGGCTGCATGGCACTGACAGCAGGGGAGGACCTCGTGGGAAGCAGGTTAGCAGAGATGGGGCAGGACCTGCTTCTGGGGGGCTGGCTGTCATCAGCTCTCTCTGCGGTGGGTGAGGAAGAGGAGTCCACGCTTTGGAAGAAAGGCACGTTGCACCGCACGGGGGAGTAACTGCCCAGCGGGGATGGACGGGTTGTTTCGGGGCCAGGCTTCTTGATGGCCCCATCCCCGCGCGAGGCAGCTCCGTCTGCTGAGCGCTGGATCACGAGCGTGCCATGGGCTTGGCTCCCCGCCACCGCCGCCTGCTCTGCCGAGGTGGCCAAGGCTGAGGACTGGGAACTGGAGATCTGCTGGCTGGCAGACCGGCTGCTGGACAAGCTGTAGAGCTGGGAAAGGCTGGAGGCAAAATGGCTGTGCAGGGCACGTGCCTTGGGTGGCTTGCTGAAATGGTGCTGAAAAACAAAGGGCTGGATGGGCAGAGTCGTGGGACGCTGGTCCTTGCTGTAGCGTACCACAGGCTTGCTCTCTGTGCCACCACCTTCGGGGAGAGAAAGGGAAAGAAAGTCTGAGGATGGGCAGAGCAACAATCATCCTCAGCCAAGCAGAATACAGGCAAAGGAGAATGTGCTCTCTATTGCAGGAGGAAGAGGATGAACTAGAGGCCAGTTACAGAGTGATTCAAGTCTGAACTGGTTACACCCATCAAGAGCTGGCAAGATAAAAGACATGTGGCCCCAAGTGCAGAGCTTCCAGCTGTCTGGAAGAGCAGAGCACTGCAACAGGACCTTGTCTGTCCTGGTGGGGTCACCAGCTTCACATCCTTTCCCAATCTCTTGCCCCCTGGACAGCACAAAGCCATGGGATCAGGTGCCTACCCTTGAGCTGCCTCTGCCCAAGCAGTACCACAAAGCCAAGGCCCAACACTTTGTGGTTCAGTCAGATTTCTCATCCCAAACCCCTCCCACATGCACTGTGCACTCGCACAGCCCAGCACAAGCATTACATGCAACAGCACTGCAGCTCTGCATTCCACATTGCAATATATTGGTGCAGTTGCAAAGGCTGCCTGCTTCCCTTTCTCTCTCTCTCTTCTTTCCCTGTAACTGCCCTCACTTTGGAACACAGCTTCCTTCATCCCCCTGCCTCTACCAGACCTAAGACATTCCCAACATCCTGCCTCCAACCCTGGAACGTGCCAGTCTGCTCCAGCAAATGATGTAGTAGGATGTCCTGAGAGAGTGTGGTGGGCTGATCTACATGTGTACATGCCTCCAGCTCCTGATGGGACCACAAATATCCTGAGCGACACATCCGAAGTGTGGCCCACTGCGCATTCAGTGAAAAACCCACACAGCACTGGGTCCATGTGTGGGGCTGACTGAGATCCCTGATCAGCCTTGGTGTTACCCACTGCCTCAGGGTGTTACAGACCTTTCTCCCTGGAGCCAGCTTTTAGCAGGGCCTACTTTCCCTCTAGCCCCTCTCAGAGCCTCTAGGCTGGCACACTGCTCTGGGCTGGAGCAAGGCAGATATGCCTCCATCTCCAGCTGCAGGCAGAAGCTTCCTGCACGGCCCTGAATGCCTGCCTTGCTGTCACAGTGCAGAAGGAGGGACCCCATCGGGGTGGTGGGCAGCAACTGCTGGGATATATTACCCTGAAAGCTCCTGTCTGCCCCCTCCTCCCTGAGCAGGGCCTGCTCCTTCCAAGCCCTCCCTCTGAAGCTAAGAGGGCTGCTGCCATGCTGCCCTCTCCCAGCAGAGACCTGCCTTCACTGCCGTCCCACACCAAGCACACATTCAAGGCTTAACAAACAAACAGGACAATAACTAAAAAGCTTTTGCCCCAAAGGCCAAAATCTCTCCCACCTCTGCCATGGCAATAAACCGCATGTTCTTACCTCCTGCCAGAAATTTTCAGAACGTTAAGTGGAGAAATCTGTTAAGGCATCACAATCGTTTATACGTAGCAGGGGGTATTTACTGTAGAGGTCTTGTTAGAGGCATTTTAGAAGGCAAGGTTAGAGGCATTTTACCTGTGAAGCAGGTATAATACCTGCCTAGGGTAGAGACAGAGGTCTCCCACAATGCTGAAGAAATGGCCCATGCTTCCAAATGGAGTGTCACACAGCTTCCTCATGAGGACAAGTGAGAGCAATATCAAGGTGGAAAACAATTCACACATTACAGGCTTCCCTACAGAGGAAACTGTGACTGTGCCTCTCCCTGGGAACCTTTGCTGCAATCCACAGCACTGTGGAGGCCACAACCAGAGTATTCCAGCAGAGACATACCAATTAGACTCTGCAGGACTCACACTGTTAAGTCCTAGCAGAAACTGTGTGAGCTTCCTGGACCTGCATGGAAAGGAGACTGCTGGCTATGCCTCTTCCCTTTCCACCTCTGCCCCATGTAACTCCAAAAAAGAAAGGCTGTGACTATGACTCTGCTGAGCATCTTCACATCTCTCTTAGGAGCGAAGGGCAGGATTCTCATGGACAAGCACAGTAAATATCCTGGAAGGGATACAACCCTTCAAGCTGCAGAGACTCTCTCGGTATTAATGCCATGTCCTTGCTAACACAGGAGGTTTGACCAAAACCTCAGGAGGCTTTAGAAATACAAGGACAGGACACTTGCACTGATATGAGACTGAAAGGCCTTTGTGACAAACCACAGCAAGGCTTTGTCCCAGGGACTGGCAGACCAGGAACCAAACTGCCCCAGCACTGGTCTCTTATCACCATGCAGCTTTCCCTGCTGCTCCCCTCATATCCCAATGAGCTGCCTTCCTTTTTACTTCTCCCTTCTGCCTAGTTTGGCTCCTTACCGTCTGCTCGAGCTCTAACATCTTTTTGTCCGTGGCCACTGGCAGAGCCACCCGAGAAGCTGGCATCTGCCTCCGTCAGCAGGGAGAGAGAGGCTTGC
>VXBQ01010230.1:38070-54896 GCA_013400175.1 Phainopepla nitens
AAAAAAAAAAAAAAACAACTCCTCATCTGCAGCAAAGCTCTAGGTTAAAATCAGGTGAGTGCTGAGCAACAAAGGACGGTTCAGCACTGACCTGAGAGCTGCCTATCAGGTCACATCTGAGCTTCAGGGAGGAGGCAGCATGCTGCAGGTAACAGGAGCATGCAGAATCCTTTGGGCTCTGCACTCCATGCCTTTTAAGTCCTTGCTGACACAGAGGCCCTCAAATCCCTCTCCTGTGCAACCCCTTAGACTAAGGACACTGTGCTAATTCAAAGGGGGTTGGTGCAGCTTCATAGCTGCTCAGCCTTGGGTACCAACTCCTGCCTCCACAACACTGCTGAGAAGATGCAGAAGGCACCAGACCTGGCTGCAATTACCTCCAAGGGCTTATGAGTTATGTGGGGTGGCTGCACACCCCCAGGCATACTCTGGTATTTGTTATGGCTCCAACCATGATTTTGGAGTTCTAGAGCTGAACCCTTAATACCCTGCACACACTGGGGCGACAGGGTTCAGCTCACAGTAACACAGGCTTCCTCATAAAACGCACTGCAGTGGAGGAGGCATGCAGGGATATGAGAGATAAATGTGATTTTGATGTAAAAGGACTGCACATAGAGCACAGAGGATGAGGAAGCAGGCGCAACATCATCAGAACTGTCAGCTGGAGGCAATGCTGGCTTTTTGGAGGATGGCTTTTCTGAACAGATTTATTGTTCCTACAAACCTCAGTCACTTCATCCATGAAATTGAGCATCCAAAGGAAGCCTTTAACTGTGAGAGTTATTGCTGACTCCTTCTGTATGGCTATGGTCTCACTGCCATCATCACCTTCCTCAGACAGACCAAAATTCATCCTGTCATTCAAGGGTGAAATATGCAAAAACAGGGTTAAAAGCTAGTAGCTCAGTTTCATAGAAGAAGCATAAAAAATTCTTTTGTATTAGAGCTGCTTGTTCTTTGAGGGTTGTTCCACTTGAACCCCTGACTCATATAGTGCATTTGCATTAACATGCCTGAAGAAACCACAAAGCAGAACCTACAAAACAAGCACCAGCAGAAATGCTGCGAAAAGCAACGGTTTGTGTGATCCTGCAGACAAAGGCACAATACAGACATCTCCCCTTTGCTCCACGGGGAGAGATATCTTCAGCTTACTCCCTGCATATCTACCTCCAAGCAAAAGGGCTGGGAAATTAATCCAAACTGAAAGCCACCCTTCAGGCAGCGCGGAGGATCTCAGGGCTCACTGTATACAGCACCAATACTGCAGCTCATCCCTGCCCCAGCTCTCCCACTAAAAAAGCTGTCAGAAAGCACTGGATGGTTTTAAACAAAAATTTATTAGGAAAATTCCAGAAAACTAGAGGGCATTCAGGGAGCAGCATCAGAGACCAGGATGAGTGGTTCAGGGTGAGTGGCGAGGAAGCCTGTAAGTTGTTGCAGGATGAGTCTAGTTAGTGGTATTTGTTTGGACACCTGTTTATTTCTTGCCAGCTAATAGATCTCTGTCAAATTCACACCTTCAGTAAATGCTTTATTAAATCATCCAGTGTGCTTAATGAAAAAAAAAAGGTGTAAAAGGAAACGCTAATTGTTTGACTCATCCTAAACCTCCAGCTCTCCTTCCCTGACTCAGGGGACAGGGAGCATAGTCAGGGTGGTCTGCACGTTCCCAGGGTATATATTCTAGCACTTTATGTTTAAAGGGAGCTGCAGAAAAATAGAAAGACTAAATACTTCCTAAACTTCTGCCTCTGCTGAGGCTGATTCCTTTTGTGGTGCTGCGCAGTGATTCCTGAAAAGACCACTTCCCTTTTCTTTCCACAAAGCCCTGCCTCGGCCAAGCCTTCTTCCAGTGGTTTCCAGGACAGCCTGACTAAGCCCATGATTAATGTATCATTACATCCCAGAACTATACAGGATTATGATGAGTTCCAAATGGAAACCACAGCACGTGATGGTCAGTCACAGCCCTTGCGCTGCTGGCAGAAAGGAGCTCCACGGGCCGGGGGTTACCAGCACACACAGAACTAAGCAATGGGTGTAGTGTGTGTATTCCTGAAGATGACATAAGCAGTGTGAGGCAGGTACTGCCTCCCAGCCAGAGGACAAAAAGCCCCAGCTGCTCTCTGCATTTAGAGTTACACAAGACATCAGAAATAGCTCAAGCAGCAGATCTATACCAGCTAACACAGGAGCCAGGACAGTGACCGAACCAGTTTCTCCCATTTCTGTGCTCCCTTGCTCTGTGACTCATCATCTGGCATGTGGCACTCGGCAAGAGCCATTTACAGGCCATGACTCAGAGCATCCACTGAGGTACTCTGGGACAGAACCTGCTCCTCCTCCTCCTCCCTGCCCCAGCCCCCAGCACATATGCTCCTAATTACTTTATGCAAATCCACAGAGAAGAAAAAGACTGATGTTTTTAGCTGTTCATATCACACAGAAATTGCTGCTGAATTAAACTGCAGACACAGTAAATCCTTTCTCATCAGAGACACTCTAGTAGCAGCAGCAGTAACAGCAGGAAGGACTATGCTTGTATAGCATCTTTTTGCCTGAGTACTCTGAAAGCTTCCTGAAGATCTCAGAACAGCAGAAATCACACAATTCCATTTTGAAGTGCAGATCTGCCTGAGTGCTGGAGCCTGGGTTTTGCAGGGTCATCAGAGCACTCAAGAACCCACATAGAAAGAAAAAAAATCCTATAAGCATATGAAATTTCTGGGCACACTCAGTATTCAAAGACGCCAAGACTACCCCTCCCTAACTGCACAGCTTTGGCCAGGCCTTAGTGATCGTGACCTAATGACTGGATTCCCTGTCCAAGGTAAAGGGGTTGGAACTAGATGACCTTTAAAGTTACTTCCAACCCAAGCCATTGTACGCTTTTATGATTTGTTTGAAGCGGGACTGTCAGCTGGTTGCCTCATCAACGTGCTGCTTCTACTGACCTGCCCAACTGAGGACCCCATGAACCAGCAGCTGCAGCTGAGTGGTCACAAAACCACAGCCATCAGCTGTGAGTGAACCTGAGTTACAGGCAGCAGAAATCTGGACTCAAGGTTTTCCCACCACCTTCTATGCCAGGAGCTGTGAGCTCAAAACTCTCCACCACAACAGCCACAGGAGGCTGGGAATGGAGTGTTTGGCTGAGGGAGTCAGGCACCAAACTCAGCTCAGCTTCAGGAATCAAGGCCAACTCTCTGACCTGTGCCTGCACAGGGTGGCAAAACTGTTCCCTAAGTCTGTCATAGGGCTACGTGTAATGGTGAACGGGCAGCTGCTCTTATTCAGGTGTCCACTGCAGGGGTGAAGGCTCCTGACATGACATCAAGAAGTGGAGAGGACATGACATTCTCAGCAGCACTGGAGACTTCTGGGCTTGCTGCGGATCTATAGCATTCCTATAATTAGAATCACAGAATCATGGAATAGGCTGAGTTGGAAGGGACCCATCAGGATTATCAAGTTCAACTCTCGGCCTACACAGAGCACCCCAAGAATCAATGCAGGGAGAAAAGGCTTGAAAGTGGAAAATTTAGTGAGGAGGAAAACCAGAGCTGTTTTTACTCAAGGTGACCTGGCAGCTGGGGGATGCTAAGAATTTTCAATGTGGGAAATTTGATGTATTGTGTTTGCTTTGAGTTGTTTTCTGTCTGTCTTGAGAAATGGAATTTCTGTAGAAGACAACAGAATGCTGTCAATGACTTAGACCTCATTCTTCACAGGCTTGGGCTTCCCTGCTGGGAGAAAGAGAGGTAAGAAGCTCGCAGGTTATAGAAAGCATAGAATTGTGAAGCACTGCACATGGGCCAGGCCCTTTGAGATGTGGAGCCTGGGGAACGGGCCCTTGTGCTTTTGGTCCCTGCTAATATGGAATAAGCTTAGCAGGGTATGTGTCCCCATCTGTTTTTTATGGTTTCCCCACCTTCCAGCCATCTGTTTTTTATGGTTTCCCCACCTTCCAGCCAGTGAGGTGATGGGATAAATCTACTCTTTGCACTTCAGCTGTGGATTGTGGTCGCCTTGGTTACTTCCATTGATCAGTTCACACAACCCAGCACCACCCTTTGGAAAGACCTATCAAAGAGAAGTGACAAATCACTTGCATTGGATTTTCTTCCCTAACCCTCACTGGAATCTGGCTTCAGATCATGGCAAAGCAGATGACCTACTTATCCAAAGCTTATGGGATAATTTCAGGAGCAATCTTCATCTGCACAAAAAAAGCACACGAGGCCAGCTCTACCTCAACTAGTCCTATGTCTTCTACTACCTTCATGACTTGGGGAAAAAAGATGAGCTAAGTCCTAAAATGGATAAAGAAAGTCTGTCTTCACTGTGGAAAAGATCTTGCACAGTTGTGGGAGTTATTTTTGGTATTGGGGTTTTTTTGGTAGGTATAAATATTTTTTGTTGTCTTTATATGGGAGTATTAGATGTTGGAGTTTTTTTGGTATGATTTAGATTTATGATCCCCATTAGATGTGGGAGTTTTTGTTGTTTGATATGGGGATACCCTTTACTGGGAATCTTTTGTTTGGAAAAGTTTGTGTCAGGATTAGGAACTGGGAAAGAGATAAGTGGGATTTGTTGGTTTTGGTTTTTAGTCGTTTACTATTTCTTTATTATAATTTAGAGTTTTAGATGATAATAGGCTTTGTATATCTTAATGATATGTGTTAGAAAGATGTAAAAGATGCAAAGATATAAAATGGATGATTGTAAGTATTTTTATATAGATATTTTAATTAATTAAGTTTTATAATGTATTTAATATACAGTATGCTTTTTTATTAATTCTTTATTATTTTTTAGTTATGTTATATTTGTATTGTGGTTTTGTTTAACTAATTATTCTGTGTTATCAAAATTGTAGAAAATGGAGAAGATGAAGAAGAAGGAAGAAGTTGAGTTAATATTTAAAAGTTTTTTATTTTGCTTTTTCATTTATTTTCTGTATTATAATTAATTTTTTTTATTCTGTGATAAACTATAATATTATTTACTATATATAATAATAAAAACTTAACTTTTTGCAAAGTCTTGGAAGCTTTTTCCATGGCTAAAGGTTAGAAGTTGTGCTTTCCTGAGAAATAAAACCTTTCAGGACAGGCATAGGATTTATTCCTGTGTCCTGGATTCCCACAGCAGTATAGCTCAGCACATCCGTGGAGACTCCAGGCACTCTGTGGCTGCATATCTTCCCTATTGCTTCCTTTCCATGCCAATTAAAACTGGCACTGTACCTCTGTCCAGACTATACATTGGAGGAATCACAGCTGCAAAACAATCCCTGCAAGAACAAAAACTTTCCCTGCAAGACAACACCATTAGTGACCACTTGAAAAAGCCTGACAAATAAGGAACTCGGCCTTAAGATAACTCAGTAAAAAGAGGCTGTAAAATGATGTTCCCTGTCTCTTCAGCCCAGAGTACCACGTATGTAGGAATCACTCATTGTCAAGTGAAAAACAAACATTTCTGAAATGGCAGCTTACAGATGTACAATTTCAGGCAGCACAACAGCAGAAACAGAACAGAAAGCAAAAGTGTAGCAAAAGTGGCTACAGGGGAGTCAAGTAAAACCACAGACAGGCCAAGCTCTTGAATTGAAATAACAAAATATCACTTCACAAGCCACTGTAAACAAAGCAGCTAGCGATGTCAAGAAGCGCCAGCAGGAATATTTTCAGACTGGAACACAGCAGTGCTGCAATGGTTTGCTGCCACGTCCCAGGGAACAAGGGAGGCAGCGCAGGTATGGCATTACCTAGGAGAGATGGATGTCGGATCTGCCAAGCAGCCAGAATGCCTGCATCTGCAAAGCTGTATTAAATGATGCAATCCTACACGGAATTTAATGCACACTGCGTGCAAACAAATCAGGAGCACCAAAATCAGGCACAAACAGAACACATCCCAGCAGCAGCCTGCTTTTACTCGACGTTCCTCTTCCAAAAACACATCTAAATGGTTTTTCTATCAGCAGCTGTGACCAACAGCTGACTCCTGCTAAGGCTGCAGGAGACTTTAACCCTTCCTAGCCCTGGGCTGTTCTACCAAGACCAGAAGAAAAGCCTGGATACACAGGAAGACATTTGTGTCTCCAAGGCAGGAATAGACAATAGTCTGGAGGCTGGCAACTCCCCGATTTGGGGATGATAGCATTGTACAAAGCGAAAAAGCTGAGTAGCCCAATAAAAGCAGCATCTGAGGACTTAATACATTAAATTTATCCTGCCTTCTGAAGGACATTAAGACCACATATTATATATTATATTACATTATATTACATTATATTATATTATATTATATTATATTATATTATATTATATTATATTATATTACATTACATTATATTATATTATATTATGTTATGTTGTTATGTTATGTTATGTTATGTTATGTTATGTTATGTTATGTTATATGATATGATATTATATTATATTTTTACATGAATATATAATAATACATAGAAATACATTCTATAGATAATATATTAATACACAGATATATATGCAATAGTAACACTGATACCCAAATGCTTTTACACCACAGGCTGGATTTTACAATCCCTTCAAGGCAGCTGGAGGAAAAGATCATTTAGTGCTCATATTTGAAAATGGAAATTGCCTGATTATTGTTAAAAGCGTGCATTTCTTAACCCTTTTTTTGGCCAGGTACCTGAAGAAACAGGTCCTCTGCAATCATGTCTGAATCTCATTTCAGCAGAGTTCAGTGTGGGTAAAAACAAAAAAGGGAGAATGATTCCTGGGATGATAAGACAAGAAGTGTCTGATGTAGGAACAAATCATTGGGCCATGGTCAGACTACCGAGTCACAAGTAGCCTCCTTCATTTGGAAGTATTTTACATTGCAGAACAGATTTCATAACCTGCCCATAGCAATTTAGGAGACTACACAATCATCCCTCAGTGATCCCTTTTGGTTTTTTGAATTCTTGCGAATTTTTAGAGCTTGTAACTTCCTGAACCAGTGCCTTCCACACCAAATTACATGCCACACTAGTAGTTATCTCTCAGTACTTTTGAACATAGTGATATTTAACTTCATTACTTGTCTGTGGGCTAGGGCAGGGAGAGGATTGTATTTTCTACTCCATTTGCCAACCTTCAGCGCCAAGATTTTTGTTCTGCTCAAGTACAAGAGTATTCCCAGATCCTTGGTCCGATTACCAACCTCTCTCCAAGTGTCCCCTGATGTGTGGGTGTGTTTTTGTGTTCACATGGCTGGCAGCGAGGCAGAACTCAAGAGGATCTGGATGAAACCACAGCATCCGTTTACATAACAGAATATTTTCCATGCAGCAGAACTAACAAAAGGCAAGCCAGAATCTTAATAAAATACTTATGAAGCAGACCAGGCACTCCTAATGATTACACATACTTTCCTTCTGAGAAGGAAACATATCCCTTGTAGGGGCTGGCAACCCAAACCAAGCTCAGCTTGTAAAGCTCTATTCAGGACAGTTTATTTTAGGATATCACTCCACAAGACAGCTCATGTGCTAATTAGGCTTGGAATGTCTAGGCTCAACAGAGCATTAAGGGTAAACTAAATCTGATAACCCTGGATTAATCAGGGTCTTCTGCTGATGATGTTAGGCCACACATACCTATTAACTAGGGGGAAAAAAACCCAGAGCAAACAGGGATGATCCTTGACTCTGTACTGGGAGAGCAGTCAGAGTTCCAGGAGATCCACCAAGTCCAGTGAAAGGATGGCCAGGTTGGACGGGGCTTTGAGCAACCTGGTCTAGTAGAAAGTGTCCCTGCCCGTGCAGGGGCGTGGAATGAGATGGGAACTTCAGAGTCCTTTCCAACCCAAACTGTTCTATGATTCCGTGAGCAGTCTGCTTTTAATCACTTCAAGGGCGCTTGAGAGAACTGAGGAGACACCTTATGACTGCAAGCTCACAGGTCTTTGCAGATAGGGCACATTCCCATTTGAACAGCTTCTTTCTTGAAGCTGTTGCATCCTTTCTGGACCGTAAGTCTCAGAGAAGACATGTAGCTGAGACAAAATTTGTCTGTGTTAAGCCGTTGCACGGAGATGGGCCTTAATAAAACCACAAGGTTTTAAAACTCTGCAGCTTCTGAACACGTACTATAAATACACTGGGTAGTCTTATTCACAAGAATGCCAAGCCATTTGGGAATACTGCTGGGCTTTGAAGTTTGAAAGCAAGATTCATGGACTAATTAATCACAGTATGTGAAAAGTATTCATATTATCAGTTTCAAATAATCCTCCTTAATTTCCTAGAGTGCTTTCACATTACAATCAGGGCACCTCATAATTTTTTTTTTTTCTCTAGATTGCTCGTTATTTCTTATCACAAACCCTACAGCTTCCTATTTACCACAAGTAACTTCCATTTTGTCAATCTCTCCTCTTAGGAATGTTTTCCAGAGACTTGTTCAGTTTCCTAGGCAGTTTCTCAATTCCCTCCAACAATGCATTCATGCTTCTGAGCTGGGGTGACTAATTTCACACAGTTTTTCAACTGGCAGTGGGATTAGAAGCTATAAAATCATTTTCCATTCTATTTCTCATGTACCTTAACATCCATATGTATATGCCTGCCAGGTAATGTCCCTTATGACCAGGGTGACAATCAGTTACTTTTTGCAATGTAATGACATCAGTTTAATGAGCTGGAATGCATTTTATCAGTTTAATCCTTTGGAATCTGACGAAGTGTACTTCTGTGACTATCTTCTCTCACACACATTTACGTAACTTAGCGCCAAGCTAAAAAATTTCAAGATTTACAAGACAAGCCTAGGAGAAATCAGGGGATTTTTTTTAACTTATCTGTTCTCTGAGGAAATGAGTTTCTTTTCCCTCATTTCTGGAGTGCGGGGTTTGGAAATTTGTTCTCTCAGGCTGCATAAGTTCTCAGCATATCAACATGCAATTTCTCTTTGAGGTCCCCCAAGAGATAAAAGGGTCCTCAAAGCCTTACTAGGGTCTGGGCTGAGGGATATTTCTCTATAGTGAATTCTCCTCACTAAAGCAGTGAGGTCTAGTGGCCTGTACCCTTGAAAGAAGATTGCCCTTTCATTTCAATGGACAGGCCAAGAGGTTGTTGTGGTTTTTCTTTTCAACCTCAGGTTTTTCTTTTCAACCTCAGGTTTGCCAAGGGGAAAGCAGAAACAAGGCACTGGACCAAAATCCTGGCTGTTGAACGTGCTCTGGTACAGAGCAGAATCATTCCTCAGTGCCTCTGGGACAGTTACAAATGGATCATTTCAGTTTTGGGTGTTTCTCTGCCTTGGGGTTACCAAATCATGTCGCCAGCACAAAGCCTGGGAGAGGTCAGGGTTACGGAAATGGAAATATTCTATGGAGTCTCTGAAACTTTTGCAAAGTCACCATGACAACCAGAGATCACAGAAACCCCAGTGGATCAAAAATTACTTCTGCTGTCTCAACCAGATACGGCCAAGCATAAATTGAATGGCTGTGGCTGGAGCACTGCCACCTTTGTGCATTAACCACCCCCATGCCATTGCCTGTCAGTGCCAGGACACGCCTGTTCTCCTGCAGTTTCCCCCCTCCTCCTCTCCTATCGTGCTATGAACTGGCTAGCCCTCCTGATCAGGGTCAGAGATGCCTGAGGTCACCCTGTGCTCCACACTGCCTCATCTCTCTTCTGACCCAGTGCTCCCCTCAAAATCAGCCACTCTGAGGAGCACATGGGAACAAACAGGCTGCCAGGCTTACTGTAACAAGCACTCACCACCTTCAGAGTGCTTTATAAAGACAGGAATTATAAATAGCAAGTGCCTATGGCAGTGAAAATGAGGCATATGACAAGGAGCTGAAGGCAGGAGGAGACATCTGCGTAAGGACAATGCTCTCCTCAACACCATCCCAAGCACTACAACCTCCAGGTGGAGGACAAATCTCAGCAGTAAAGTTAGATGCCACTGACTGTGGACAAGTGAGGACAGCCTGTTGCCAGTAGGAAATGGCTAAGGGCAGATGCATGCTGAAATCCTCTTGCTGGCTTTCTGAAGGGAGCTACAATCACTGCTCAGGGTAAGACACATCCGGGCAAGAAACTCCTCAAAAGCCACTACAGCAACTCATATGAGAGCAGGTAGCGAAGGAGAGGTCAACCAGAGCAAGCCCAACCCCAGGAAGACATGTCACTCCAGGAATCAATCATCAGAATGAATTAGGCAAAGCCAAGGAAGATACACTGTATGGGGCAACAGCATCTTGGATCTTCTCCTTGTGTGGGCTTATCAATTTGCCACCGGAGTTACTGGAAAAGGTTTGAGGGTGGGACTACGGGGAAAAATGCCATGTAAGCAAACACTGTAATGAGCCTGCCTGCTAGGAGCAGAAAATTGTACTAGCACAATAATCAAGACAGATTGCCCTGCTATGAAGGGCACCTGGGAGTACAGCTATGCCATCTGAACTAACACAGCAGTTTACACATGACAATGAAGCCTGAGGCACACATCCGTGCTCTTGCCATGGGAACCCCAGAGAGGTACCAAAAGAAGTTATCTTGCTAAACAACCTGTGGCTGTTCCTGCACCAGTGCAGGCAGGCTAAAACAGAGAAGAATGAGCTCACCGAAAGCATTGAGGGCATGCTCTTCCAGAAGCAATGGCATCTACTGTGAGTTTATAAAGAATAAGGTACGGTTCTGGAGTCAAACTGATGAGATTATTATAACTGGATGCAGAGCAAAGACTGTAGTCTGAGGTAACCGCGGGTCTGAGGCAAGTAGCAGGTGAAAGCCTGCTGTCTATTTGCCAGGGTTTTCCATACAGGCTCTAACTGAATATTTTTTTCCCTGTAACTCCCAGAGCAGAAACTCCCATTTTCCCAAAAGGAACTGCCAGCATTCATACACTCTGGGATATCTCTGACACTGTCCCCAAAAAAGCACAACAGGGCAGTGACACTTTTTCTCTGCTTCCAGAGAGCATTTTGTGTCAGAGCAGAGAGTGGCAGTCTGGTGGCAAGGCCAGTTTCCCATCACTTGCCAAGGGTCAGTACAAAGCATTGCTAACATCACTCAAATATTGATTATTTATCACTCAGTGGTACTGCCAGCCCCACAGCCTCAGCACTGCCCAAAGACCAACACAAGGTCTCTCTTCCAAGAGCCCAAACTCAGAACTCGAGCCTGAGGGGGAAGTTGCCATCAGCCACACTATGGCCACTCACCTACATTACAGCTCTGCCTTCCCCCTCCATCCCATTCACAGCAGTTAACACACAGCAGGTTTTGTCTGATTTTTATCCCACTATCTGTAAATTTAGCAACCATCAGCCTTGCCCAGTAAAAAGTACTTACTTGTGTCTGAGGGGTAGAAAAAAAATATTGTCTACACGATCCTGAGGCTGTGACACAACTGAGGCTGAGGAGAGAAAGAGCTTGTGGACCAGCCTGCTTTTGTGTTCATCTTAACAGCTATGTCCTGGCTGTGACCCACTTTTGTCAGAAAATGAGTATTAAAATAATTTTCATCAAGAAAGAAAACTGGAGCAGAATCCAGTTTTGGATTCTACCAAAATTCTTCCTCAGAGACCAGAGGTATTTTGACAGCCCATTTCTCTCTTATTGGAGAGTAACCAACCTCAAGACGAGTGTGAGGGCATGCAGGGAACCTGCCTGGCAGATAATAATGGCAAATCTCTGCTAAGGCTTGTTACCAATACAGCTGTCATTGATCACTGCCACGCATTTCACCCCCTGCCAGCCAAACTCTTTCAGCTTCCTCAAGCCTTATTAATAAGGCTTCTCCAAGCCTTGTTCTTCAAGCCTGTCTGCAGCCTCTCACACAGCTGGACTGTGTTGGTGGGCTTCTGGCTCTTTTGGGCTTATAGACTGGACAGCCAGAAGCACTTTATCCACAACAGAATGCTGCCCACAAAGCAGCAGAGGGAGGAGAGAAGTGAGGTTTTCCACTACCAGTCAGATTTCAAGGGTTTCCACACATATAAGGACAAAATCTTGTCCAGTATGGGCCTTGATTCCACAGCTGCCAGGAAGATACTTCCACCTCCAATCCTCCACCTCTCAACCACCTGCAGAGACCTCCACACCTTTTACTTTGGATTTACAATTTTGGGTTCAACTATCAGAACCATGCCTGCTGAGATGAGTTTTCACTCAGAATGCACGATACAGAAGTGGCTTTGGATTGAACACTTCAAGCTGACCCAGTTTATATTAAACAGAATGATAAAAAGCAAACAGAGCTGCAATGAAACCTTTTTAATTTTTAAAGAGCAGATCTCTGACGTGTCAGGGTAGACAGTTATAATGCCACCAAGAACAAACAGCTTGCAGAAGTACTGCAGAAAATACTTTGAATTTAAGTTAAAAAAACCCCAAAACAATGTGGACTCACCTTTCTCTTCTAATCTCCTCATCTTTCACCAAGAAAGATGAGGAGATTAGAAGAGAAAGGCTCCTGATCAACCTGAATGAGTAACCACACCAAGAAGGATATTAGAGGTAAGAAAAATAGCACCTTCAGTGCTGTTTTGGCAACACGAATATTGAAGCTGCAGCAATGACAGGTTAGATAATACAGGGGAAGAAGGTGCAGAAAAGGAAATGAGCTTCTGAGTGGAAACAAATTCAAGAAGATGAAAGCACTCAAGTCAAAAGGACAACATATTCTTGATCCCAGAACAATGAAAGAATAGGTGGTTGATCACAGCTGGAAACTACACTGTTGATAAAAATACCCATTACAAAAGCGAGGAAGAAGGTGAAACCATGTGGCTGACAAATATTAAAGGTAAAAGTCTGTAGCTATTCTGCAAGGGCAGGGAAAGTGACCCATGTTAGATTTATCAACCTGCCTTTACTATTACATAAGTCTTTCAGAAAACACTAGAAAAGAAAAATACGACAGTGAAATAAATTAAAAACAAGGCAAAGCACAACAAGGGCTTGCAAAAGTCAGAGTATTGTCTGGGTATCAGGAACCACACCAGAGTGAGATCTTGACTCACCAGGAACATCAGACTGGAATAAAATGAAGGAGTCTAGGACTAAAAAATTGTTCTTTGTTTGCTCTCATGGCCTCAGACACTTGACAAACAGTAATGGAGCTGTGGGCAGGACATTCCTGAGTTCACAGCATATTCTCCTGGGCCACCTGCACTTTCTGCAATGCAGGTCCAGGTCCCTCGTATCTAGAGATCCAGCTGCACTTTATCTCCATCATCTGCATCAATGCAGTGATGAAGACACACTCCTGTGGATGATTTCAGTCAGCTCCAGCCACCAGAACCTCTTGCCCATCTTTCAAGTGTCTCAAGGCAGAGATTATCTGTGCACTCTCATTGCTTAACAGATGTTCTTGTAAGAGTGGCACCTACCAGCCTGGCACAGCCTGTATGCCCTGGGGACATTCCCACCCCACACAGAGAAGAAGGATACATCACCTTCTTGTTATTCCTTTAGGCAAGCACTGTACACACAAACTACACACACATGACTTTTCTTCCATGTGTCGACACAGGCATGTGTGTCCTGTACATTCAGTTGCACATCCTGTCCTCCAGCCCATGATGTGCTGCACACAGCCATGGTGTTGCTACCCATCACCAATCTCCCATAGGAACCCGCTCTGCAGCAGCACCACAAACCCAGTCTGGCGCCCACCTGCAGGAGACATCCTACTCCCTGCTCACATCAGCCTGAAAGGGATGGATTCTGGGAGACACAAAGAGGATTTGCCAGGTCCAACAGCAAGACAGGGGTGAGAAGGAGCTGCAGCTCAGGAAGCATTATGGTGCTCCCAGGACGTTGCCTGCAAGAAGGCAACATGCCACTTCAGGATTTTGCTGGAAGCCCTCTCCCTCTCACCTGACACCCTGCACTGAAACTCTGGGTTCCCCTTCATCCCCAGGCAGAAAGGCTGTGGAACCTTGTCACTCCACAGGGATGGAGAGGGAGCAACCAAATGAGAACCTGCAGCAGCAAAATGGTTCCTCCGGAGAGCTACTGCAGAAAAGGCTGTGCTGAGGATCACCCCCACCCCCACAAACCCTGCAGGGCTGCACACAGCACTGAGCGTCTCGGGGAACACAGCGAGAGGCTGGAGAATGACAACAGAAACAAGGCATTTGCATTCCCTGACAATGACAACCCTGAATTTCCCCTCTGTGAGCTTTCCCACTGGTCTCTGACCCAAACCTCCTGCTCGCCCAGCTCTGCAATGCCTCTCATCTGCCTCTTCTTTCCACAGTTCCTCTGCAGCTCTGCCAAACATCTACCATTTTATCTACATTTTTCCTGTCATCCTGTTGCTCTTTATGGGCCTAAAAAGCTTTATCTGAATTATCCTTGGGTCACTGGAAAATGGGAAAAATCTTTTGTGAATAGGTAAGACCTGCCAAGCTCACTCTTTAGCAATACTAGTATAAAAGGTTGCAGGTGTGTGGAGCTAAAAATGCAGATCTCTGCTTCCCTTGTACTCTAGTACATCTATATGACACCCATCAATTCATACTTTGTATTATATGTTACTCTGCGACTCCCATTTACTTCCCATCCGCCCAAAATCCTGCAATTGCAACCCCACACGCTCAGCATTTTCCCTAACTCCAAAAGACTGAATCTGCTATTTGATTATCTCCTTTTGTTATGACATTCCCATTTGCANTTATACTTTTGCTTTATTGTTCTCACTGTCATGCTGAACATCGCCCCTCCAGCATCTCTAGCCCTATGCCACATACATCCTTCTCTTTGTTCAAGCCCTTCTCCTATTTGCAGAGGCAATTTAATGGAAGGATTTGTGCAGAGGGTGGGGGAGGGAGGAAGAAGAAGGAAGGCGGGGAAGGAAAAGAGGGATTTGGCTATAACAAGACCATGTAATTAAGCTCCAGTAACTGGTACCCAGCCTGGACCCCTCATTTCAGTAATTAAAAGCAGTAATTCCTCCATTCCTAGATAACCTTTCTCATCTGATCTGTGAACAGTGGCAGGGAGAAAGCATCCATTCACACAGTCAGCACAGACACACCCTGGCAACACAAAGGACTCCAGCCTGCACAGAGCCCGTGCATCACTTAGCAGAAGGACAGCGTTTTACATGCCATGATATTTACCCTAATGCCTTTTGACCAAACGATTTACCAGTATTAGAGGGGGAAAAAAGAAGGGGGAAAGAAAAAAAGCCACAAAAAGAAGGCAAAAGCCACAGTGACAGCAACCTCTCCTCTGTCTGAGCCCTTTGTCTGTGGCTTTTCATGGAAGTGCTGTCTGTCAAAACAGCTTTTGAGCTGCACAGCAGCATCACCGCCAGGGATGCACGGAGAGCATGGTAGCTGGCGGGACCACAACAATCCGTGAGGGCTCGGCTGTCATGGCAGGCACAACGGAGCGCTGCGCCGAGGCACTGCCAGGGCGAAGCACCACTCGCCTCTGCACAGCCAGCCCCGGACATGACAAGTGCTATTTCACAGCCACAATGGACAAACACACACACTCTGCGCAGCAGCCACAGCCTCCTCGCTCGCTCACATCCATGACAGCCACGGCCAGCTCCAAAGCAATGCCGCCTCTGAAGAGACAAAGCGACCCTCAAATCCTTAAGCCTCACCAGCTAGCTGGCGTCCTCCACAAAAACAAACCGGCCACCGAGCGGCCTGAAAGCCAACAGCACAACTGACACCCACCCCGATAATTCGTCCGTCTCACCTTTCCACAGATCCTTCATTCCCCGTCTCCTGTCAGCGAACGCACTCTGCTCCGGCACTCCTGAGCGCTCAGATTCCAGAAGGCTCTGTGCTCTCCCACCAGGATGCTGTGGGAAACACAGAGTCAATTTTTTTTTCCTGATTTTTTTTTTTTTTTCCCTTCACAGCTGCATCCCTGGCAATGCAGAGGGTCTGCGCAATCACATCTCCGATGCTCCTGCTGCTGCTGCTGCTGCTGTGACGTTGCTGTGTGTGAAGGAGCAAGCATGCCCACAGCACCGCCGCTTCAGCTTGCAGTCAGTCCCTGTGGAACCTCAGACAAGGCAGGGGATGGGAGGCAGCAGAAAAGGAGGGGATGATGGAGGATTGATTCTTACAGAGACTGGGAAATCAGGAAGGCAGCATGAGGAGAAATAAAAAGATCGAAGCCTGTGCCGGAAAAGAGAGCTGCAGCATCCTGTTCTGTGACGAGACTGGGTTTCGGATATTGTGTGCTTGCAAGCTGCCTGATCTCTTCACCCTGTCTTTGCAAAGGAAAGCAAAAGGGATTGGAGTATTCCTACTGTTGATAATGGCAGCTAGAACCCTTGGAGATAAAATGGCAACCTGCAAATTAATGCATAGGAAGAGGAGGAGGATGGGAAGACTGCAAGAAGCTTCTGAAGCTTCTTTAAATTTCTGTAGTGCTTTGCCCTAGACTGCTTCATCAACAGTATCTATACAGCATCCCTGAAATGCAGCCACCTCCAGAGCAAGATGCTAGCACCATTACTTCCCACAGTGGCAGCGAACCCACCTGGCAGGGGCAGGATGTCTGCAGTCCCTGCTCTCTCAGGGGACCTCAAATCAAGATCCCACCAACTCTTAGCAGCAGTTTGTGATTTAAGTGCTGCCCACGACCTGGGCTAGATCCCAGCATCTCGGCAAAGCAACCCACAGCAGGTCTTCCTACCTGAAACAGGGGGTCACTACCTGCAAAGCTCAGGGTCTCTTGCTATCTGGAAGGATTTTTCCATATCTCTTTTTACCAGAGGCGCCTGGTGAGAACGAGTGATGGAATTTGCTCCACAGGCAGAGTAGTGCAGCTCCTGACAGGG
>VXBQ01010230.1:74412-85517 GCA_013400175.1 Phainopepla nitens
GGGGTTGGAAAAGTCGAGATCCATTTATAGCTGAAAAGTCTGGCAGAGGGCTGAGTGTTGTGTGGAAAAGCAGGAGCTGAGAGCTCAGTACAGTCAGCTCCACCCAGCTGGAGAGGAGAGGCAGGCTGGGGAAAGAGACGGGTATGGAAACCTCTTCCCTTCAAGCAGAGAGTGATGGGAGAGAGGTGGCTTCTCTATGGTGCCAGGAAGAGGGAAAAAACACTGTCTACTTCTAAATGAATTAGAAAAAGCAGGGCAGCATAAGACTAGCTCTGGAAAAACTGAAGAGTAGCTGTGCTGCAGATATGGCCGAAAGCACTCAGAAGTCAAGCCCAGGCTGCAGGGCTCTGTGCCCTTCTTCTGAGCCCTTCATCACATCCAGCCCTGCAGCAACACAGCCCTTCATCACAGGGACAGGGACAGGGCCGTCTGGGAGCAGTGGCTGGGAACTCAGCCCCACGCTTATTGCTGGGAGAAATGGCAGCTCCCTCGCTCCAGCATATTTACATCAGCCAACACATCAGCAGATGCAGCAAAATGTCCTTCCCAGCCCTCATGGAAAAAGCTTGGCCCCCGAGGACAAGGCACCAGTTTAAAGCATCAGCATGCGCAGACTTATTCTGTGATGACTTCAGCTCCTCCCCATGTTGTCAGGCATGAGAGGAGAGGTATTTATGTAGCTAACCCAATTTAGCTAACAATTGTGCATGCTCATAAAATTAGGAAAAATAACCACTAAAACTGTGTTAGAGAACACAGAGATGATGAGGCTGTGAGAAAAGCAAACATTCTAGGCGAGGCAGTGAAATACCAGAGCTATTGTATAGGCACTGATAAAAGAAGCATCATGCAAAAAATATTATGGTCACCCACATTTAAAAATTATAAACTCAAATGAACAGGTGCAGAAAGGGCCTGAGGGAAACAGAAAACCTATCAAACAAGAAGAAACTTAAGAGCCTGGCTTGTTTAGCCTAGCCAAATGTAGGCAGAGAGAGGATAGGATTGCTGTCTAAATATATCACAGGAGACAACAAAACTGCTGGAGCAAAAGTATAAAGCTGGTATGACAACAAGAGAATAAATGCGGTGAACACATTCAGGCTGAAAATTAGAGGCAGAGAAAAATCAACCCTTAGGACAGGAACCTTTCCAACTGGAACACCTGGATTTAGGATGAATTTTATCAGAGGTCTGATGGGGTTGGAGGATACAATGCATGTGCCCACAGATATCCAAGAGGGCCTTTATGCTCCTGGTTTTGTTCCAGCTGGTAATTAGCATGGGTCATTACTGAGATGTCTCCATTCATACAACACTTTGCTGAGTATCCAGCTGGAGAGCCCAGGGCAAGCATGTAGTGCTCCCCTGACCTCCCAGTTCCTAAGAACTGCTGAGGAGTAAGGACTTCCAGGGCACAGGTCAGTGGGAGAGAGGTGTGTGGGTGCACACAGGCAGAGTGAGAGCTACCAGGCAGCCTGGAAGGAATGCAGGTGTTCCAGTTAGCAGTGGAAAACATCCTTGAGGTGCCTCTGCCAAAATGCACCTGCTGCCTCACAGTATTAGGGACAGAGATTGCTCGCTGTCACCCTGTGGATTCAGGGGAGAGAGAAGGTATTCTCTCTCCTCTGCTGCAGTGTAAGACACGGAAACATGTCATCACTGGTTATCAAGGAATCACAGAATGGTGTGCATTGGAAGTAACCTTAAATATCATCCTGTTCCATCCTCCTGCCGTGGGCAGGGACACCCTGCACCAGACCAGGCTGCTCAGAGCCCCATCCAACCTGGCCTTGAGCACTCCCAGGGATGGGGCACCCACAGCTTCTCTGGGCCTCCTGTTCCAGTGCCTCAACGCCATCAGAGCATTATCAGTCTCGACCCCCAAACTGCAGCCCAGCAGGGTGGCAGGTACAGGCACAACAGCAAAACAATGTTCAAACTGTGAATATTTATGTTATGGAATAATGAGGAGGAAGAAAGGGAGAGGGTGAAAACAAAATCCAGAATCTATTTTAGGGGTTAATTTTTGACATGTCAGTGCAACACGAGAGCTTCATGAGAGACTAAATCATCATTTTCAGACACCGCACAGACGATGACACACGGCTTGACCTCCCCGGGGGAGCCAATGAGAGCACCACGCACACGAGAAGCAGCGACCCCGCTCCTCCCCGCACGATTCCCGCACGATTCCCGCTCGATCCCCGCTCGATCCCCGCACCGTCCCGCCCGCCCTGCCACCGTGCCTTACCGACCGCCCGCATCGCTCCGCCGTTTACAGCCGCTCCACGGGGCGGGCTCTCGACGCTGCCCGCCCCCACCGGGTCCTCCGCCTAAGGATGTCTGACGTTTCCTCTAAGTTTCCTCTTAAAACATCCTAGCCAGGATGGAAAATTTTGGGAATTTGTGTGCTTCCCGCGTCAGGATACAAGATGAAAAAGGTTGCCGTCTCCTGCCCGTTGTCACACAGACCATCCCCTCGTGCACTTCTGGTTATAAAATTGTCACATCAATTAACAGAGTGCCAAGGAATCTATCATCCCAATATTCTCTTTTTATTAAAAAAAAACCATCAACAATTATTTTACAAAATCAGGAGTGATGTAGGACAGACATCACTGCCAGCTGATGTGTTTCAAATGCTGATCATGTCAAACCACTGAAAGAATTGTATCTGGTGCAAGCTCACCGACAGCTTTATTATCCCCTGCATGTTGTAGCCAACATTTTCAAATCCCCTTTTAGCCAGAAGGTGAGTACTTTGCACGTAAACCGTATGAGAAGAGAGGCACAGTATCAGAATTTCCTTGCTCTGTCAGCACAAGGTCTGCCTCTGCTGCTCTGCAATATATTCTGCTGCATCAGATGCTGGTAACAGCTTTGACAGGACTTTCAGTCCACAGACCAGTCTGGGTATCATGGGGATGTCTGGTTATCTGCACAAATTCTCCTTCTTCCTCTAACCCCAGGGAGACTGACTGTGAAAAACATAATCCTCATCAGAAAACCATGATTGTCTCTGCAAAGTGAATGGTAAATCAGGGGGAGGTGACAAGCGTTAACTATCACAGTGGTTTCCTCAGCCAGAGTGCAGGCTCTCACTTTACTTAGGTGTCTCCTTCCAGGGGAGATCACCAGATAATTTACTCCTTCCCTAGCAAGCAGCT
The DNA here is from genome assembly GCA_013400175.1 of Phainopepla nitens. NCBI lineage: Eukaryota > Metazoa > Chordata > Aves > Passeriformes > Bombycillidae > Phainopepla > Phainopepla nitens. Next base: position 77,583 of record VXBQ01010230.1, read on the forward strand.
CCCAGACACTGAAGCCTGGATCCAGTCCCAGCTCCAGTTTTGCACTGGCCATGCTGAAATTTAATACCATAGTTTGCAACAAGCCTCCCCAAGCAGCAGGTGCAACAGACTAGCTTGGTTTATTTTTTTTCTTTCCTGTGCTGAGTTAAACACAGGGAGATGAAACCTACTATTAGAGCTTAAACAATCTCATGCGGTAACTGCTGAAACTGGGACCACAGGCAGCAGGGTGTTCCACGAAATGGGGACATGGCTGGCCTCTTGCCATCATACACTGCCTCCACTGACAGCTCAGAGACTCATGGCAGAGTCTCATAAATATCAACTGGTTACTGCACAAAAAAAAAAAAAAATCCAATTCAAATGAAGGAAGGAGTCTAAATTTGTATAATGGAGCTGGAAAAAAACCCAACCTCCAAAAAAAGAACAAAAAACAAAAACCAAAAAACCCTTACAAACAAGCAAAAAATAAAAAACCCACCAAAACAAAGAAACTAACAACAGCCATGGCTTAGTCCTCTGCACAAAAAAAGCTGCATTTAGACAGCTCAGCAGTGCTGGCAGGACTCTCATGCTGCCACGCTGGCCTTCCACCCAGTAACTCTGCTGATTATGGAGTTGGTGTAACAAAACAGCAAGCAAATCCTAGTCGTTCAAGATCACCACGTCTTCAGCTGCGTCTGTGCATTTTAGGTCCCTCTGCTGGCAGTCAGACTGGTAGGATTTTCAGCTCTCTACCACCCATGTTTGACAGATAACCCATTCCCAAGTAAAACTGGAGCTGGCACAGAGAAACAGTGCAGCCATGAAACACTGCAGAGACTCCTGAGGCCTCATTAGGTTCCTCTGAATCGTGACCACTCTGCTCACTGGGGAGGGTGAGGGAGCCCTCCCTTACACTGAGCCCCAGTACCAGTGGAGTAAAGGCTATTTCAGCTGCTGGCCATGAAATAGCTTTTCTGGCTTCAGTAATTCTGGTGTGATCACTATCAAGGCAGATGTGCACACACCTAATTCTGTTACAGAGGGAGCAGATGCCTTGTGCTGGCAGCTCAGGTGAGCCCCAACCATAGCACAGGCTTTTCAGGGGCCAGATTTCATGGTTTGATCCATAAGGAAGCCTGAGTGCCTTCTGCTCTTTTAAGTCTAAATGAAATGACTGGTGCCCAGTTACAAAACCTGAGAGAGTTCTGAGGACAATAATACTTTACAAGAGCAGCTTTTGCAACCCAGATAAATCAGGGCAGGCTGATGAGTGTCAGCTCCTGGTCCTTGACCATCTAAAGGTTTTTCCAAGCTTGCAGCACTTCCTGATGGCAGACATGGGAAGAGGGTGGTGTTTGAGTACTGGCCATCTCTTGAGAAAGTGGATTACAGTCAAAAGGCTACAGAATCACACATCTACAAAGACTGTGGATTTGTGGGTTGTGTGGCTGGACCTAAGGCACACCTGGGGTCAATACTGTCACCCCAGTAACACGGCCCAGAGTGGATTCATGAAGAAAAATGAAGGCACGTGACTGAGAAGGGCATTGCCAATTCAACCTTTTCCTCAGACTGGAATTCTCTGTGCTCTGAGGTATATAGTTAAGAGGGAGAAAAAAAAAAACAGCGTTATGAACAAATCTCAGGGAGCAGAGATGCCTCCCACAGCATGTTCTCTCTGGTGCCAAGGGAACCCTCTGGGATACCATACAACTCCACGCTCCAACTCACCCTGCCCACCTTCCCCAGCAGCGGCACACATCTTTGGAAAAGAAACTGGAATCAGAGAGTGCACGTGGGTGAAAGGAAAGCCCCAAGTCCTTGATTTGGCAGTCCGGAGGGCAGAGCTCTGGGCAGCCACTGGCTCGGTGCCTTGCAGGCAGCACAGCCTCCTCTCCTGACAGCCCTTTACTTTGGTTTGCTTTGTTAATTTTTAAGAGGGATGGGGGTGGCGGGGGGGTGTCTTTTTCTTTTTTTTCTTCTCTCCTTTTTCTTTTTGTTACAATCCTTTGTGTTTATATTTGTCACTGTTGGGTGAAAATGTTCCCGTTGTGGCAAAAGGTGATTTTGGCCGCATGTTCCTCCCAGACATGATGAGTGCTCCAAAGCCGTGCTGGTGGGAGAAGGCGTAGCCAGAGCGGCGGGTGCTGGTGCGGCGCAGGCGTCGCTTGGGTGAGGGTGGAGGAGGCCTCTTTTTGGCTTCTTTGATCTTCAGCAGGACCTGGAAATCAGAAAATAAGGCGAGAAAACAGAAGGTGCATCGTTACTCACAGGCACAGTGGAAGAGGAGCAGAGGAAGGGAAACAACAGCAGGGATCCGAAGACAAAAATGAGGAAAGGGCATCTTCTGTTCTGTTCTAGAAGGTGTTAATGGGAGCATCATCTGTAAGTCATGGGAGGGAATGATTTCCATTTGTTCCCCACAGCTCTGCAATACCATGGCTGGGGTATCACTGTAGGACTTTCAGTCAAATCACTCAAAACGTGAAAGTCATCTCAACAAGTCAAAACTCCAGAAAATAAATAAAGAAACATTTATGAATTGGCCTATTTAATACAGAAAACAGACTACTAAAGGGAGTTTCTGATACATAAAAGCTTTTTATTATTATAATGATGATTGTTATAGAATTATAGATCATTGAGTGGCTTGGGTTGGGAGGGACCTTGAGGATCATCTCATTCCAACCCCACTGCCACTATACCAGGTTGATCAACACCCTGTGCCACCTGGCCTTGAATGCTTACAGGGATAATAGAGAGATTCCTGTATTTCTTGGCAGATGGGAAATAAATATTGCACTTCATTTGCAGGTAGTGTGCCCTCTGCTCCCAGACGGCCACCGAATTAATCTGCTGTCAAGAACCTTTTCAGAATGGGGCTGTCTAATGCAAGAGGCTGCTACTGAGAGCCTGTGGCTCAACAGAACTCCCAGCTGCCAGACTCCTGTCCTTGCTTGGCACAATGGCAGCGGCAGGTGCTTGGCCTCTCTGAACATCAGGCCTGTCTACTGCCAGCTGGGGGACTCCACAGAGCTGGAAACCCACTCCTCTCCTGTGATCATTCACTTCCAAGAGGAGGCAGAAAAGTAATTTCGTGCTAGAGAGAGAGGGACACTCAGCCTCAGGGTTGAGGCTGGGATTCTGGGTGACCGGCTGTGTTTGACTTCTGCCCAGCTGGGGTAAACTCAGCCCATTTTTACACCCCTGAACTGCCTCGAACTATGACCCGAGGACCTCCCTACCCAGCAGTCTTCTCTAGCACCCACCCACCCTCTCTGCAAGGGCAGAGAATTCTCCTAACATGTTCTCCTGCAGTCACAGAGAACCTGTGGAGCTCCACAGACATCCCGAGGATGTCCAGGGAGGGCGTCAGCTGCGGTGCTTTCCCCTGGGGCTGTGCTCTGACACCGATTCGCGGCGGCTCGGCGCAGGGAGAGGAAGGAAGCACGAGGTGGCAGTAGCATTCAGCAAATGCTCCTGTTTGGAAGTGAGCCCGGCGAGCTCTGCCTGCGCTGATGTTCTTGAGGGGTCCCTCGGCTGCAATGAGCAGTGCGCTCCCCACCCACTCCATCACTCCCTGCTTCTCCTTGCCCTGGTGCCCTCATTTCATATTCCCGGGAATGGGAGGGAAGCTGGTTCCAGAGGGGGTATTTAGCCATTGGCTACAAAAAGTAAATTCTGAAATAAATTTAAAAATCCCCAGCAAACATATATTCCCCAGTGCAGGGTGAAGGCCTGTGGTCTGCCAGGCTGAAAACTGCACAGCGTCAGGGCAGGAGGAACATGCCACTCCTTTGCCACTGAGCCACAGCGCTTAAACCCTGCACCTAAAAATAGTGCAGCTTTCCTGCCTCAGAGCAGTCTAATCCACATCTAAATAATCTCAGCCTTGGTCCCAGCTGCAGATGGTTTGAACCGTGCCAAACCCCAAATCCAATCCTCCTTCTCTAAGGAGTAAGGGATGGCAGCAGTTACACCGACACGGACACGCACTCCAGGTGATGCCAAGCCCATGCAACGTGGCTCCACGGTGAGCCTGGGCCACGGTAAGCAGGATTTCTGGTTTAATAAGGTGTCTATCTCCTTACCTTGTCGCTGGGAGTTGGCTTTAACTGAGCCTTCAGGAATCGGAAGCCAACCACTGGCAGCACGCAGAGGGTGATGCTGAGGAAGATGGCCAGCCACACGTTTGGTTGGCTGAGGGTGTTCCGAGCCGTACCTGGAAAACAAACACATTATTAAAACAGTAGAAGTGGCACCTCCTGCCGTTATTCCCTGTTGCTCCCTGTGATTTCAGAGCACCTGGCAAACCAAACAGACCAAAATACAAGGCAGGTATCATCTCCAACAGTGAAATCAACTGGCTGTAGAGAGAGCTGCAAAGCCAGTGTCACTGTCTGAGATGAGCAAAGAAAAATGCAACATCCAGACGTGATTGCAGCAACAACCCAGGTGGACAAGGGTGTCAAGAGTGAATCTTTTCTCTCTCTGAAGAGTCAAATCACACAGTTCTTTTGATAAAAACATTCAGGAGACCTTATACAGCAGCCCAAGACTCCCACCTTTTGCCAAGACCCTTTCTTGCTTCCCAGCACCATTTCCTAAAGGGTCTGCCCAGCAGGCGATGGGAATCACAGCCCTTTATGAGGGGAGCATGTGTTACTCTGGAGATCTGCACAGACAGCATAGCCTAATGGGGGTACTGGCAGCACCACTGCCACGTGGTGGCATGTCACTGACACCTCCTTCGAAACCAAAGTGCTCGCTTCTGGCTTTGAAAAAACTGAGGGAATGTAAGATAGAACAAACAGTCTGCAAAACCCTCATTACAGAGCTTAATGATGCTGGTGTTGGCAGTATATTTACTGAATGTTTTCTTTCCAGTTGGCCAAATTCTGCTGTAATACAACTTCACTGAAATTTAAGTAAACAAGTTGTCTCAGTCCAGACTAGAAACACTTTCCTTAAAAATTGTTTAAGACTGGGACCTTATTAAGTAGCCCTCAGCATTATAGCTTCTTTGACCAAGGTAGTAATAACAGAGCAGCAGATGAGATACCCCTGGCAAGTGAGTTATAATCATCACAGAATCCTCAATGTGGGAAGAGACCTTCAAGATCATCCAGTCCAACTGTCCACCTGCCTTGGGAAACTGATTAGATATTCTGTCTTCTCTCACTCAGCATTTTTAATTCTAAAAGCCATCTCAAAATGGATGTGATCATCTGCTTAAAAAATATGTGCAACAACTGACCTGCATCTCAGATATTTTTAAGTTGGCTAAGCCCCTTGCTGTTGCAGTGAAGATAGACAAAACAAGTTTTTACTGAAAAAGTCAGTAAAAAATGAAGGCATTGATTAATACAAAAATCTGAGACTTGAAATAAAAAGTGTTTGGATTTCAGAAGTAGAGACTCCTAACGCTGTTGTATCTATATTGGCTATGGATGCACAGAGCTATTGCAAACATCTGAATTACTTTGTTTACTTACACGTTCTTCCAAAGTCTAAGGAGATGGACTCATTTTTTTTATCCTTCATTTTTTTGCATGTCTTCGGAAATCTGTTATATAAAATAACTGCAAATACCTGGTCACCACTGGTGTGTTTTGTTGTTGGGGAATTTGTCATTTAACCTGGCAGAAGGCTCACCATAATCACATGGCATTTTTCTCATGTCTGACTGGATGTTGTACTTGTATGCCTTCCTATGCCAAACTGTTAACTTATTTACAAAGATCATACATCTACAAATAAGATGCTCCTAGATGGCTGTGAAAATTGGATACCTGGAACCCAAATATAGAAGAGCAGCAGAAAGCATTCCATCCAGCTCATTAGATTCATTAAAAGGATCATTCCCATGACTGCATGAGAATGTCTGCTCTTACACAAAGCAGGGAACATGGCACACATTCACCTGGATGGATGGGATCAAAATCCCAGCAACCCTCAGAAATATCCTGGCATTTCTTGCAGAAAACGCAACCAGTATATCCTGAAATATACACAGAAATACTTGGGAACTTTCAGCCCTGCAGTATGCCCATTCTGAGAGCAATTCAGATTTGTCCCAAGGCTTACCAATGAACGGAAAGGAGGCTGTGAAGATCAGGTACATGCCATCACTGTACATGGTGAAGGTGATAGCAAAATAAACAGAAAGGCTGCCCCAGATGAAGAACTGGTTGACAACTGTCCAGTAAGAGGTGTCCAAGCCAATCTGAAAGAACAGAGCAATGCAGCTATTGTCAATGCCTTCCTTATTTAGCAGATCTGTGCTGAAACACAACTTGTCCTCTGCTTTGTACATCTCCCCCTGAGAATACTATTCATTCAAGTCTCAAGAAATAACAAGTCACAAATCATAAGATTCTGGGAAACAATTCAAGGCAAGATTACTACATTTATCCTGTCATTGCCCTCTTCTCAAAACACTCACTAGTGGCCAGTCCTAGAGACAGGATATTAAGGGACTTTAAATATCATCCTGTTCCTGCTGCCACAGGCAGAGACACCTTCGACTACACCAGGTTGCTAAGAGCCCTATCCTGACCCTGAACACTTCCAGGGATGGGGCATACACAGCTTCTCAGGGCAACTTCTGCCTGTGCCTCAACACCCTCGCAGGGAAGAATTTGTTCCTAGTATCTAATCTAAACCCACTCTCATTTCAAAGCCAGTAACTCTTCTTCTGTTACTACATGCCCCTTGCAAAAGTCCCTCCCCAGCTTTCTTGTGGCCCCTGGTAAATACTGTAAGGCTGCAATGAGGTCTCCCTGGAGCCTCCTCTTCTCCAGGTTGAAAAACTTCAATGCTCTCAGCCTCCTCAGCAGTGGTGCTCCAGTCCTCTGATCAACTTCTCTGGGCTTGCTCCAACAGGCCCTCATCTTTCTTATGCTGAGGGCCCCAGAGCTGAACACACTAAGTTCAAACGAGTCAGCTCACTCCTAAGCTGTGATGTAGCCTTGAAACTGAGGAGAACAAGCCTGCAAAGACTTCAGACAGCAGAAACTATTATCCAGGGAAGTGTGATTGATTTGTTTTCTTTTAAGAAATCTCTCTCCTCCTGATAGTATCATCTGAATTTTCTTCCACCAAGTCTTAGCTATTTCTTCCAGCAAGTTCAGGCTGCATCATGCATACATCATGCAGTGGGCCAGGCTGCAGATACATCTCCATAATGGAGAACCTATAAATAACTGCCTGATGGCAGACAGACAGTCCTGTGCTTCAAACCCTTCCCATAAAACTAGAACATGTCCTTCTCTATTCCCTGCCTTAACTGATTTGTCTGTTATGACTGCAATCTTCCCAAGGCAAAGACTCCTCTTTCCTGTCATCCTGATCTTTTATAACATACAAATCTCTTGTTCTGTTGATGAGGAGACTAATCTGATGTCAAGAGACTTTTTTTTTTTTGCAAGAATGCACAATGCAGTAACAAATACAATGCTGTCAAGGCCCCAGCTGGCCCTCCAGATGCTGCCATCATGAAACAACAACTAATTCCTAAAAATATTACTTGGGATGCCTTACCTGTACAGACACCACGATCAGTAAGCAGGTCTGGGCCATCAGAGCAAAGGACTGGTAGTCAGCAATGGCCTTGCCATCACTCCTCATTGTATTGTACATGGCCCCATAGGGGATGAAGAAGAGGATAAGGGAACTGTAGATCCCTTGCAACATGCACTTGACAAATACCATCTTGTTAAAGTAGAGGTTTTGCTGGCCAGGCACATATAGCTGAGGGAACAGCATGCTCCAGCGATCATCCACATCCTGAAAGCAGAAAGGAGACAGTCAGATTTGCTGGCAGCTGCCCAGCCAAACACACAGACCCAGTTAGGGCTGCCATGTCCCTGTGACATGCCTTTCCATGAGGAAAGGCACAGCACACAATTCACTCAGTTGTGCTTACTGCCATGGCATATCCCAAGGCCA